>SADC01000895.1:0-70388 GCA_004194705.1 Ditylenchus dipsaci | reverse complement strand
AATGCTTCAATATCTGCTCGGCGCAGATCCGCCGAACGTGGAAAGTTGGTTGTCTGGAAAGATCGTCCTATCTGCTACGGTGATTTTCTCCGAATAACATCGCGCGTGATAAACTTCTTGGGGCCGTGAAGCCAAACTTCAACACATTGTGAGATTGGTTTTCGCTGAAAAAGTTATTTAAAATTGAAATTCAGCAACGGAGTGAAATCTTGCCGCTGTTCACGGAGGCTCAGCGCATGAATCACAGAGAAAGGTCAGGAGCGAGAAGATGCCCTCTTTGAGCGTTGGTAAATAAGCGCAAGTTGGAGTCGGCGAGCAGCAGAAGGGTACCAAAATAGCCGAAATCATCAAGATATGCTTTGTTTTCTTACATCGTTATCATTGTTGCTTTTTGTTGAAATAAATTGTTAACCCATGAAATCGCCATGTTTTTGATTTGAGGGATTAATCACACTTTATTAGTTTTTTTTTCGTTTTTTTTGGTGTTGGTCATTCACTAAAAGAAGTTAGTGTTGTGAAAATTCAATTTTTGAAAAATTTTAAAAAGGCGCCAGAGCGCCAGTAAAGCTAGTTTACATTCGTATTGTGAAGGGGTAAATGTAAGTGTAAATGTAAGGGTGTCACAATACCAAAAACATTTACAATTGTGATAAGGCCATAAGAAATTAAGACTTTGGGGTCGGACTCGTATGTGGTAGCGGCTCAAAACGACCGGAAATGGTGTTCTAAAGCCGTTTTGACCGTTAAAAACGATAGAAAATGCATAAAAAACGATTAGGAAAGCACTTTTAGGTAAACATTTTTCAAACTAAATTTGACTTTTTGCCTTGGGGGACCAAGGCAACCTGAAGAGTATCCAGATACCCTAAAAAGATTAGAACCAACGTGTTAAAAGTTATTCTATTCCGTTTTGTTCACTGGAGCTGGGCAAATAAAGGTCTTCATGCATTTATGATCAAGAGTCTTGCTCAGATCATGTCTAAGGTTAGTGAGTGCGCGCGCTTCGTAAGGCCATTTTTAGGCCATTTTACCTACACCGTTTTGTGAGAAAATGTGACGGGGGGGGGTTGCACGTTTTAGGACTCTGGATTCCGTATAAACATTTTTTTTCTTACTGATATTTATAATACACTTTTTTCATGTTAATTTGCTGTTGTATTCTGGTTATGCTTTAACTAGAGCACCTAAATACTAACACAAACATTTTTTCGAAATTCAAAACAGTAACAAAAAAAGTTTTTTACATAAAACCGCTAAAACTGTCTTCACTTTACTCAGTATGAATTTACAACTCAAAAGTTGTTGTTCTTTGCATATCTAAAAAAATAACTGTACTGTTTTTTCACTCAGCCAACCTCTCAATCAAAAGACAAACTTCAGCTCAATATCGCCTTGACAAACTTGAGCTATAAATAGCCACAGTTTTCACAGCCAAGGACACGGCGGCAACTTGTTTCTATTTTGGTAATAAAATGGTTTTCCAAACTGCTAAAAAAATTAAAAAACAACAACAAAAGAGCCAAGAGATTTTTAGCACCAGCTTATAGAAAACAAGCATGAAAATTTTCAAGTTTCTTTGTTATTATAATTAATAACAATTAATAATATTTGATGCGCTTGAGAGTACACAACATTTTTTTTTGGCAAAACTGCAACTCTCGACTCAGAGAGTTTGCTCAAAGCCGATAAAAAGCTAATCAGATAACATAACACTATCAAAAAATAACAAAAAAATAATGATTTCAAAACTTTGCGCTAGTGTCATATAATTTTGTCATACCTTTCCCAAAAAGCTAGTGTCTTAATATGCTATTCATATACCCACCCAATTATTTTCACTTAGTGCCAGGTTCAGGTTATACCGGGGTAGGTTAAGGCTTAAGGCCGTAGGTTTAGGCTTAAGGTCTTGGCTGTAGGTCTTGTCTACCGACAATTCAATGAAAATTTCTCAATGATTGGTCACTTGTTCGTATTTTCAACTTGATCTCTAACAAAGCAAGGCCTAGAATTTTGACTTCAGGTTTAATTTTGTTAGAAATTTTAAAAAAAATGTAAGTAAATGCAAGTTCAGTAAAACATTTCAATACCGTAGTTTCTCTAATAGAATGACCGGTCGGTCTATTTTTCAAATCAGATAAACATAAACTATCAAAAAATTATAACGAAAAAATAGTTATAATGAATTCAAAACTTTGGGCGAACTTTAAAGACAAGTCAGATTTTCAAAATTTGGGGCTGATAATAAATCGGGAATCGGAGAGTTACGGGATGGGACAGACTCAAATATTTTACTCGGATGGGATAAATATCCAAAATATCCAAAATCTAAAAAATAGAATAGGTATAGCACGTGGGGAATATCTTGACTTTGCTTCGAGATACAGACCCTCAAAGTTGATAGGGTCGTTTATTAGAGAAAATATTGTAGGCAGGGGACCATTTAGCACGCGTGAGCATGCCGCGCGTACTAACACGGGCTTTTGCATAACTGTTTTTAACAAAATTTAATTTTAAAAAACTGCTGAAAAATTATTAGGACGGAATAGGACACTAGCTTTCTTTGGGAGAGTCATATGACACTAGCATCGAATTCTATGGAGCACTTGAACCTGACCCCACTCACTTGAACCTGAGGTTCAATTAGCCAATTTATTTAGGCGATAAAGTCAAAAAAAATTTAAAAATTGTATTTCGATAATACGGAAATTTTCTAAATGAGCAAATCAGAAGAAATAAATAAACAATTTCAGAAATTATTTTGAAGAGATTTGAACCTTGTCTTTTTAGGTTGCAGGCCTATTACTACAGTGACCTTGCTTTTTATTGTGTGCTTTTATGTTCAGTTTTAGAAGAGAGAAATTATCTATATACTCTCTTCCAACCATAGACATTTATAATTCCTTAAACCATTTTCTTCGCAATCTTCCAACGTTAAAAGTAAAATATGAAAAGGCTAAGGTGCATTTTTATCAACTGACAACGAAAAGCGATTTCCAAATTTTTTCACAATAAATAAAAAAATGATATTTTTTTTGAAGATAAAGTAGAAAAATTGTAGAACTGTGTATTTTTAGCAGCAGTAAAAAAATATGTTTGTACTGAAGTTTTGGGCCCTATACTACAAATGTATACTTCTTTTTGCCTTGGTCCATTTTTTTGATTTTTCAGTAGTTTTTCAGGTTTAGGCAGGGTAAACCAGCATATGTTAAGCAGTCTCAAACATATTTTTTTCGTGTTTTTGATTATCTAGAAGCATTTTGAGTCCGTCTTAATATACGCTGGTTTACTTACCTAAACCCTAAAAAAATCACAAAAATTAACAGGGAGCACCAAGACAAAAAAGAGTCATATTGTCGTATAGGGTCGGAGCATTACTTAATTCGAAGAGCTACCGAACTAGACTTATGCAAGAAAAACCAACGGCTGGAGATTTCACTTGAAACCACTCTATTTACCGATGTGTATTGAACAAATTTGAACTAACAATAAAATTCTGAAAGATAATTCTTAAAAGCTCTTTAAAAAGATTCCGATTTGTTTATTGGAATTACAAATGTGCTTTATGCCCTTAGAAAACAATCATTTATGGAAAAATTCTTCGCAAGATTGTTTTTTAGTGTCTTTTTTGCGCAATTTTCAAAAATATCTTTTTTTTTCGAATTAAAAACTTAATGCGTTTTTTCAGAATAGATTAAAGGCTACAAAATATTGTACAGTCGACGCTCGATATAACGAACCCCCGATACATCGAACTCTCGATATACGGAACCGATTTCTTCTGTTTATTTGGCCAGCAATAAAGTGAAATCACTAAAGTTACCGCTCGATATAACGGACGCTCGATATAACGAACCCTGTGGCTGGTCTCCAGGGGGTTCGTTGTATCGAGCGTCGACTGTATCAGGAGAAAGTTTTTAAAATGTATGTATAGTGCCTGACCAGTTGCTCTAACAAGGCAGTTTTTTTTCCAGGGACAACCCAACACATATGAAGCCAGTTTGAGTATTCAACTTAAAGGTGGCCCGCAAATTTAGCCCACTGATGTTTCACTCTTAAAATCGATCGATAACATTGGGCTAACCTATGTTAGTCTATCTCGCTAAAGATATATATGAAAATAAGAAGACAAAAATAGGAATTATTCTCTTTGTATTTGCTTTCAGATATTTTAGTATTCAATGTAAGGATGGCCCGAAAAATTAGCCCACTAATCAAAAAAAAAACAAAAAATTACGATTTTACTTTGTTTATAAATCCTTCCACACTAAGCAGCCCTTATTTGATATCTTATTTTTTTTCAAATTCTATCACTGGCTGTTATTACCGGGTGTCTCAAAAGTTCGAACTCACTTTTTAAGATTTGAGTTTTTCTTAAAACAGTGTAGACATCAACAAATATTTAATACCATTTTGTAGCTCTGCATCTCTATTTCAAATGGCATATTAATCTTAGCTTGATTATTTCGGATAAGTCGCCATTTGGCTCCAAACACTTGTCAGGTCATTTTGAAAACCACTTCACAGAATAATTTTTGGAAATCTGAGTGTTGAGATATGGCTTTTGGAAAAAATAGACTTTCTGAAAAATGGCCAAATCCAACTTATTTAAATTTTTTCAAATTTTTTGCTTTTTTCAGAAAGTCCATTCTTTCCAAAAAGCCATATCTCAACACTCAGATTTCCACAAATTATTCTGTAAAGTGTTTTCGTAGCTCTTGAGCTGCGCTACAAGTTAGTTCCAAGATGTTGCTAACTAAGTTAAATCATAAGATCCAGAATTAAAATTTTGACCAGTTAAAGTGATGAAAATGCTGGTCAATTTCTCAAAATGACCTGACAAGTGTTTGGAGCTACTCAAATCTTAAAAAGTGAGTTCGAACTTTTGAGACACCCGGTATGAGTAAATTTATAATTGAGGTTCATCAAAGAAAAAGCGAGCTAGAGCCATATAAGCTTGATATCGTATTTTGTCTAATAGGAGCACCCGCTCTAATAAGCTCATCCCCTCAACTTTGAGGACCTATGTCTCATACCAGAGAAATTATTTCGCAAAGCTGTTTATTGCGTTTTCTTAAATTCAACGAGCTAGTAAACAATAGGACTCTATCGGGTCCAAATTACCGATCAGCGTGCACAGTGAGGAAGCGGAGATAGAAATATAGGTCTACCCTCATGCTAATCAAGAGTCTAGTGTATGTGTTTAAACTAAGCCAAATAAGCTGCTAAATTTGAAATCTGCCTTATTCGACTTAACAATGGTCTGAACGCAGCTTCGAATTTAAAAAAAATCCTAACTCCTTCTCATAACTATGAATATTCGGTGTTCAGTCAGAACAAAGAAAAATTAGACATTAAGTAAGCTCATTATGGTATTGTTTATGACGTTTTTGTTGTGATTTTTTGCCTTATGAAATTGTCTTGTTGAGTGCTATAGTCCTTGTGTCTATCTTAATGGTTGTCTAAAATCGCCAAAAAGAGATTCAGCAGTTTGCGCAATGCCACTGACAATATTTTTTTATGGCTCAAATTGAATTGCAGCGGTAAAACTGTGAATTTCAACGGTAAATTAATTTTTTTCAACGGTATTTTCAAATTTGCCATAAAACAATGAAATTCAACAGTAAATTTGTGAAATTCAGCGGTAAATTTATCGTAAAGTCAACTTCACAGTCCGTTGCCTCATAGAAATGACCCCAAGGGTAAATAGTTGGCGCAGAGCATAAATTTTGTTTCAGATAAAATCCTTATATTAATTACCAGCAAGCAAAATACACATTCCTGTCTCACAACACTGCCTTTATTCAGAAACAACAATAACAAAGAGAAACATTTAAACCAGACAACAAATTTTCAGACTCTTTCTAGGGCGTGACCAATCTTTCTTTTCCTCCCTCTCTTCTGCCTTCCCTCCAGTGGCTGCGGCAATGGATCGATCAGCTTCTCGGCCTCCATCAGCATTAGCGAGTGTTTGCAGACGACGTCCATGATTCCCTCAGAGCACGTGAAGGAAATCTAGCCGGCATAACAGCTTGACTTCTTCAGCGAGTAGAACGAGTTTCGCGGTTCCTTATAGTATGTTCAACTAGTGTAGGAAATCGGAATCGCTAAAATAAAAAATTATTAACAAGATCAAAGACACAACGGGTTAATCATACTATGTCCAGGATCCTGCATTCTCAGCCATCCACACATCTGCGTCTTCCTTACTAGGGCACTCCTTCACAGTCACCCATTCGCGCGCCGCTCCTCGCCTCTTCCTTTGACTGACTTGAGATTGCATCTAAAATAGTGCTAAAGTTGTTTCTGCCTGAACGATTCACAAACATTGATACACAAATAAGGCAACGGACTGTAAGGTTGACTCTACGATAAATTTACCGCTGAATTTCACAAATTTACTGTTGTATTTCATTGTTTTGTGGCAAATTTCAAAATACCGTTGAAAAAAATTAATTTACCGTTGAAATTCACAGTTTCACCGCTGCAATTCACTTACAGCCTTTTTTATACATGCGGCAGTACATTTTTTGAAAGATGCGACAGTACTTCTGCGACAGTATTTCTCCAGCACAGTATAGTTCAACGTATATAAGTAAACTAGGGCTGCTGAAAAACATTGTCACTTTCCTAGCTGAAGTATTTGCCTTAATTGTTCTCGGTAGAGTAAACCTGTTGTAGTGACACCTAAAAGTCGGTACCTAGCACAGCGACCGCGTTAAGCGGAATTTTGATTGGAGTGTCGTTCACTGTCTTGGCGTTTCTTGCAGGCTGTCCCACGGGCTTTTTTTTATAACAGCGCGCAACCCTGCGGTCAACTAACAGTTTTTTATACATTTTAAAAAGTTAGAAAAAAATTAAAATGTTCGATGAAAGAAATTTTCAAATTCAACGTGGTAAATTATCGATTACCGTATTTCCTCTAATAACTCACCCGGGTGAGTTATTTTTTGGATCGCTGAAAATCGGAAAAATTTGAGGTCGATCTCGAGATTTTTAGGTGAAAATATTAAATTTAAAAACCTTAATCGGTAGAGCTCGTGGGAATTAAGAAAACGCAATAAACAGCTTTGCAAAATATTTGTTCCGAGCTGAGATATAGACCCTCAAAGTTGAGGGGGTGAGTTATTAGAGCAGGGTGAGTTATTAGAGGAAATACGGTATATGGGGTAGAATATTCATAGCCTTTCGAGATAAATTTTTTTGCTGTCCTTTCTAAAAAATTTAAAATAATAATAATTTTGCCTTTTGAGGTCTTATAAACACTTGTCAAGAAATATTTTTGATGTTTATTTAGTATTATTTTCCAAAAATTTATGAACTTTTGAAAAAAAACAAATTTATTTTACAAAGAAAAAAGTGTTTTCATATCACAAAAAATTTCTTTGAACAGAGCAGGCAATATCAAAATGCTAATGATTGGTGAAAAAGTATTGGTACTTATCCTGTTAACCACCCCCTCCCCCTTTTCCACCCCCAACATTTCTGAAAAAATGACTCAATAACACGTCCTTAGCTATTTTTTCTGCTTAAGACGGGAAAGGCCATACGCCCTGAAGGTACGGTCATGTGCAGAATTCCACGCTGAACATGATAGTGAAAAAAAATTTGCAAATGATAGTGAAAAAAAAATTGAAATTTTGATTTCGCTGATAAAACCGAAATTTCTGACACCGGATTCATGTTCAGCATGGTCGATTTGCTCGAGAAAGTGCACTACGGTTCTCACACTCACTGTCAAATTTCCAATTCTGTTCGAGACAAAAATTATTTGAAAAATTTACATTTGAATAATTTGCATTGAAATAATTTTTGTCTTGAACGGAATTTGAAATTTGAAATGTCAGTGTAAGAACAAAGGGACACTTTTTCAAGTAAATCGACCATGCTGAACACGAATCCGGTGTCAGAAATTTCGGTTTCATCAGCTAAATCAGAATTTTAGGTCAAGTTGCTTTCTGGAACACACATTGGATCGTTTGCTCAATACTCTGAAATACTTCTTTGGACTATTTCAAAGCACTACCTGGTGCATTTTTTCTCGCTCTGTCGGGTAGTTTCAACCATTAATAAAAAAACGGCATTTTCACACTTCATGTGCATTTTTTTGTAATAACAACGTTTTAGAAAAAAAACAATGATTTCTTCAAATTAAAAATTTTCATTCGATTGTCATAAATATATCAATTATATGTCATTCGAAAGCTCGCAATCTGCACTTTCTTTTTCAGATGAAGCTAGTTTAATCTGTTAAAAAATTTTCATGGTCTACCTCTTTCAAGCTGCATAGACAAAAATCGTTACTTGGTCAGTTCACAAGGGCAGCTGACCGCCATATAGTAAATTTTTGTACATTTTCTTCACTATCATGTTCAACTTACAATTCTGCACATGACCATACCTTCAGGACGTATTAGGTTGTGTAAAAAGTTTTGACGAAAAGTACGCGGTGAAATTCAAAAAATATTTTTCCGAAATATGTTTTGAAACGACATTTCTAGGGGTAAAATGACACGCTGAGCACGAATCTGTGCTCAGAAATGCCGTGCGACTTATGAAAAGCTGTGAAAAGAGCCATTTTAACTTCTTACATTTTATTCATCTTTCGTCATTGATAAGCTCTGAAAATAAATTAAGAATACAATAAAACAAAGTTGAAAATATCTGTATAACGGTAAATCAAAAGTAAGTGCCTAAATGGTACTTTTATCGCCGCTTGATAAGCTTCGAGCCATTTCTGAGCACAGATTCGTGCTCAGCGTGTCATTTTATCCCTAGAAATGTCGTTTCAAAACATATTTCGGAAAAATATTTTTTGAATTTTCACCGCGTACTTTTTGTCAAAACTTTTTACACAACCTAATACTTTACCGTGTTAATATGATGCGAGAAATTCTAAACAGTTTCCGATTTGATTTGATTTAATTATTTTTTCGAAATTTTTTTGACTTCAACTCATGAAGGCCAGAAGGTCTTTTCAGGGTGCCGTATATTCTTTTAATAAGCGGCCTCGCTCTAATATAAGCCCCCCCCCTCGACTTTGAAGGTCTGGATCTCAGTGTAGAAGCAATATTTTGAAAGCTGTTTGATACGTTTCCTTAACTCCACGAGCTCTACCGATTCCACTTTTAAGATTTTGGTTGAACACCCAAAAATCTCGAAATCGAATTCCAAATTTCCCGATTTTCATAGGTTGAAAAATAAGCGCCCCGGGGCGCTTATTAGAGAAAATACGGTATTTTAGGGTCATTTTTAATTATTTGAAGATTATTATTGAAGGCTTAGGCAAGAATAGGCTAGCGTATATTAGGACGAACTCAAAAATGTTTTTTGAAGTAAAATAAAATAAGAATATGTTGGCTTAGGCTTAGGCAAGAGTTACTGCCTACTCTTGCCTAAGGCTAAATACACACTAGGGGGACCGAGTCAACTAGTGGTAATAAGCCAAACGCATATTATAGTTTTTATATGCGGTAGGCCGTAGAAAGCGAAACACATTCAAAACTTATTAATTTTTCCCATATTCGACCAAAATTAGGACAAAGAACAAAGAACCCTGAAGAAATTAAAAGACCATCTGGCTTTCAATTTTTGAAAAAAAAAAATCCAATTTTCTAATTATGAGCTATTTAGAAATGTTTCTTGTATTGTATTAAGCAGGAAAAAGTGTCTCAGAACGTGTTTTGGGTCACTTTTCGAAAATTTGGGGTTGGGATGGGGTTTTATTTTAAATGCGCGCGGGACAGTTCTCTTTCGTTTCGCACTGTACTCTTTTGACTGGCTTTGAATGACTCAAAAGAGTACATTGAAATATGACAGAAAACTGTTCCGCGCGTATTCAAAGATTTGAAATTCTCGTTGTCCGCGACGGCTATGGTCTTTTAAACGAGATGAGTACCAAAGTATTTTTCAAATAATATGCTTGAACAGTATTCGTCAATATTTATCGTCTGTCGGGTATTCATTTCTTTTTTTAACCATCCCATCAGCACCATCATTCAGGAGTAATTTGATTAAACTTAAATTACTTTCCATAGTTGCATCATGTAGAGGTGTATGTCCCATGCTGTTTTTGATCTTAACATCCCTCCGTTCACAATCAATTTTTTCACCAACTGTTTGTTGCCATTTTGAGTGGCCCAATGTAAAGCCGTGTTGCCGGATTCACCCTTCAAATTGACATAAACTTTTTGTTCAGCCATTGGTTTACAATTTCTTCGTCATTCTTATTGTAGGCAAGCTTGAAAAAGTCAACACATTCTTCCTCGTGTAAATTGAGCTCCGCACCATACAAAAAGAACTTTTTCATAGTTTTATAATATTCTGCATTGGCCGTGAACTTTTTGCTTAGTTGGCTGGTATAAAAAAAAGGTATGTTGTAACCAAAATCCTGTGAATTAACTTGAGCACAGGCTCCTTTATCAAGTAGTAGTTCAATGCACTCATAATTAGAATAACATGCAGCCAGATGAAGCGGAATTTTACCTTGTTCATCAGCAGCCTCCACATTAGCTCCTTTTTGAAGCAGTAACTTAATGCCTTCATAATTAGAAGAAGACGCAGCCAGATGTAGCGGAGTGCTACCCTTAATATCAGTAGCCCTCACACTAGCTCCTCTTTCGAGTAGCAGTTCAAGGCATTCATTATTAGAAGAAGACGCAGCTAGATGAAGCAGAGTACGGCCCTGTCCATCAGCAGTATTTACATTAGCTCCAAGGTCAATAAGTTTAGCTACAACTGCAATATTGTTTAGGAGTGCCATGTGAAGGCATGCTTTTCCAGAATAATCGCGAGCGTTTATATCAGCTCCTAGCTTGACTAATTCCTCAACAAGTTGAATGTCTCTCTTTTGCATGGCCAGATGAATGCAAGCATATCCCAAGTCATTTAAAATATTTAAAGCCTTGAAAAAAACAATCTGGTTATTTTGATTTAGAAGATTGGGTTTGAAGCAAAAAAATATAATGCACTCCGAAAGGTGGTCCCTACTCATGCGGTGCCAACTAATAAGTCGGCTTCCGATGTTTTAAATTGCCGTATTTTTTTTAATAAACGCCCTCCTCAAAAGTCGGAAAATGTACCCAGTACCCTTCATTCGGGGATTCAAATTTACTTAAATTTTCGATGTTTCACGACCTCACAAAGAGAAGCCCTGAATCTCAACTATGCGAAGATACTAAATTTGACGGTTTAGTTTCAAAAAATCTAAGAAAAAGTGGAATCGACAAAAAAAAGTTCGGGTACATTTTCCGACTTTTAGGAAGATCTTTAACGAGGAAAAATACGGTATGCTATGTTTTATTTTTTTTTAGACTTTGTCTATTCTTGATGCGTTATAAGAATGCCAAAATAAATTAAGGAAATGTTTTCCCATACTTAAAAGACTCTGTCTCTTCCTTATCATGGCAATTTTAAAGATTTGAATGCGCGCGGGACCACACAGCTTTTGTCAATAATGTTTTCGAATTATTTTTTGTTTGCAGTTTCAGTTATAAACGTTATGTTCTATTCGACGTTGAGCTCGGATAGTGAATGGTTCTGAGTTTTGAACAAATTTACAATTTTATTTTCTAAACAATAAACGCGAACAAAAAACAATTAAACCTTATTAAAATGTGTGTGGTCCCGCGCGCATTCAAACTTTTCAAATTACCATGGTAAAGAAAAGGTAATATCCTTCAAACAAATTTTTCAAATGAAAAGCTTATTTTGTTTTTATTATCTTACATTTCTATTTGCCATTTTATTGATATTGATACGTGGGTAGGCTCAAAATTTTTTCACTACTTGAAAAAAAAAACTATATTGTAGCGCAGCCTGAGAGCTACATAACCCAACAAAAAAATATTTTGGAAAGCTTAGTGTTGAGATACAGTTGAAACTCGATTTAACGAATTTCAAGGGACCGGCCAAAAAGTTTCGTTAAATTGAGTTTCGCTTTCTTAAGTTTTTAAAATTTTTGGTAAATTGAGTTTTGCAGCTTTTTTATTCATTAAATTATTTATCGACAAATAATCAGATCCTACAAAGGTAACACTTTACTTGCTCAGCCGTGGGGGTTCAAAAAACGTCTAGCCTCAAAAAACACCTCGAAATGAACCTCACAAGACTCAGATCAAAAATTAATAACTTTTATCTCCTGACGTCGTTCGAAAACCTTATCCACCGGCCAATTTTTTAGAGAGCGGTTCAAATAGCAATCAGTGTTTGCGTCAGTGGGTAAATAAGGTGGCTCGGGCAAAGATCCAACTCATGTTCAGCAATTTTGGGAATCGATGCACCCTTCTCTCAAGTGTGGGGTTTGTTTAAATCTTAAATATCTTAGTCTTGCTCTAAATAGCAAAGCGTAATATCGCGAATTCGTAATTTGAAAAAGGACGGTAGATTTTGGAAACAAAACGTCCTTTTCCAGAAAAAGACGCCAACTTTCGGAAAAAAACGGCATTTTTCAGTTTTGGTCATGAATTTTTAGACGATTTTGTGGATTTTCGCTCAATCGAGTGTCGACTTTTCCAGTGGGGACCGCCAAAACGTTTCGTTAAATCGAGTTTTGACTGTATGGCTTTTTGAAAAAAAATAAATTTCTTAAAAAAATTGTAAAAACTTGGATTTTGGTCATCTTTCAAAGAGATTAATTTTTTCAAATGGCGTATTTCTACATTTAGTTTTTCGAAAATTATTCTGTAAAATGTGTTTTGTGATATGATATAAAGATCAAAATATGAAAAGCTTTCGACAAAAGCCTCGCTTTTTTGTTGAACAACATGGCACACTCAAGGCTTTTGAATGGCACCAAAATGAAGTTAAAATCTCAAGTTTGATATACTTAATAGTAAAAAATTCATGGAACACCCTGTTTTTTATAGAAACCAAGGCGTCCTCCTCCCCAACCTTTTAATCACAGTGACAGGCCGAAGTTATATTCGGAATAAAAAGCTGGCTTGAAAACCTTATTTTTACAAATCTGATATAAGAAATTCCCCATGATTAATAAATGATGTGTCAATTGATTATGGGGGTTTCCAATACCATATTTGCAGTTGGACAAATAAAATGAAGTTTTTTTTCGACTTTGACTTCGACCTCTCACTGTGACCAAAAGATTAACAAGTCTACTCAGTCGTATAGAACTAAACATTTTCTTTCAATTAGTTTATGTTTGTCGAAATTTTAAAATCATGAAGACTAACCTGTTTTGATCTAGGACTAACCATTATTGAAAAACTCCTATAAATGATATAATGATAGAAATGAATTTTAATAACAGTAGCTAGAACAATTACATTGGCATCAGTTAAAAAATGGGGGTATCAACGTTATGTACCTTTTGTCCCATTATGGAAATACCCTTTCTTCTAACTACTTAGGCCTTAGGCTTAGATCTCAGGCTTGAGGCTAGGCCAGCGTATGTTAGGACGGACTAATATATTTTTTTGGCTTTTTTCCGAGGTAATTTGGGACTGGGACTTATATTGGAGTGCTTTTGTATTAGGTTTCATAAAAAGAGAATCGGGACAAAATGGGACAAAAGGTACATAACTTCAATGCACCAAAAATGGCTAAATTGAACCTGAGACACCAGGGTAGGAGTACAAAGTTTAGGGTAAGAGTAGCAATTCAGGATAACATTACCAGCTTCAGGGTTAAATTAACATATCCAGGGTGAGATATGGTCAAGGGTCATAGTATCTAATCCAGGATTGGAAAAATCGGCGCTAGTAGCAAAAACAAATTTTTTTTTCAAAATCAGGTTTTAACCACTTCTAAGTAATTCTTATGCGCTGAAAACGATTAAAAAGGTGTTTTCGGGCATTTTTTGACCTCAAAAGTTGATTTTTGAAAAAAAAATTTTGACCAAAATTCGACTTTTTGCCTTGGGGGACCAAGGTATTCTACCTCGTTTTGTCACTGGAGCTAGGCAAAAAGAGTCTCCATATGCATTTTATGATCAAGAGTCCTGCTCGGAATTGTGTCTAAGGTATGTGGATGTGCGCATCTCAACTCCAAGCCCCCAAGCCCCTGCGCCCCCGAAGGGGATAGAGTAAAATGTAGAAGGTTTGGCACACACACACAAGACCTAATGAAGGGGTTTACTTTATTCAATCGAGAGCCACAAGGGCTCTCACAGTTACAATACAGACAAGGAGATGCTATGGTGTTCTGGATGCTTCCTTCGGCTGACTTCTTCCACTGGATCGAGAGCTGCTTGGACTCTTCGGAGGCTGCTTCCACTTGAGGCTGAGAGATGACGAGGAGAGGATTCCACTGCTGGCCGACCACTTCGACTGAGATGGAGGAGCTGACTGGCGACGGAGCGGAGACTTCGGATCAGACTGCGACCACGGCTTGCGCTTGGCATCAGGAGCATCCAGGACCACTTCACGCTTAAGGTCCGCCGACCCCTTCATAGTCTCTGTGTGGTGTCCGTCTTCTACCCAGAGGAATGTGGATCTCATGAGAGAGGAGGAGCCATTGATCTGAAAAGGTATCAACTTTCCTTTCGGAGAGTTACGAGTCTCTTTTCTGATTAATTCAACACTTAACGGCACTCCAGAGAGTGAACGAGACTTGCTAGCTGTGACCCCTTCCAGGGTATTGGATACTAACTTGCTACTACTTGGTCCAGGTCCTCGACCTATGGTGATACTTTGTGTGCGAGCCAAACAACTGCATCGCTGGTGACCTAACTTATCAAAGACCAACTCACGACCAGATCCTGAGAGCGGAGATCGGACTGGCATAGCTGAACCACCCAAGCTGAAGTCAAAGAAGAGCGAGGGAACAATTGGAGCAGAGAACAAAGAGCGAATTGCTTGATTCGGACAGATGTTCGGATTGTGGATTGTGCTGCGTGCAAGCTCGAGACTTTTCACCAGACACCCAGAGATTGATAGCTGGAATTATAAGGAGAATTAATGATGAAAACGGAGAGGCAATGTACTAGTCTAGTAGCGGAGAGATAAAGTACTTGTAAGCGTTAAAGCGCTTGTGGGGTAATGTCGTACCAATATTTGGCGCGAATTCAAATAAGTTGTTTCGGTTATTTGTTTGGATTAAGTCATGTTCATGTGACTTTTGGTTACCAAGGGGGTTTTGTCCAAACCACCCTTGCCCCTACCTTACACTAGGATAGGCTAAATGGCCGGCTATTTTGAAATTGGCCATGTGATCGGCTAAGGTAAGTGAGTGCGCGCATCTCTAACAAACCAAGCCCCCTGCGACCCCTTCGGGGCGCAGGGGGCTTGGGGGCTTGGAGTTGAGATGCGCACATCCACATACCTTAGACACAATTCCGAGCAGGACTCTTGATCATAAAATGCATATGGAGACTCTTTTTGCCTAGCTCCAGTGACAAAACGAGGTAGAATACCTTGGTCCCCCAAGGCAAAAAGTCGAATTTTGGTCAAAAAATTTTTTTCCAAAAATCAACTTTTGAGGTCAGAAAATGCCCGAAAACACCTTTTTCATCGTTTTCAGCGCATAAGAATTACTTAGAAATGGTTAAAACCTGATTTTGAAAAAAAATGTGTTGGGGGGGGGGGGTTATTCGCTACTAGGGTCGAAAAATCTAGGTCCAAAGTTAAAATATAAGGTCAAATGTAAGAGTTCCAGCTCTAGGTTTAGAGTACCAATGCAGGGTTAAAGTATAAGGTGCAGCGGTAGAGTTTCAGATACAGAGATAAAGTAATTGAGGAATCGAGTTTCAACTTTAGAGATAATAATTTAGCTTAAGAAAAAATAAGACTAAATCTTTGGGTAAAGGACCATACTTGTTGATGCAAATGAGAATTTGACAAATCCAAATGGGCGCGGGACAATTCTCTTTTGTCTCGCACTCTACTCTTTGGAGTTATTTTGAGCAACTCCAAAGAGTACAGTGAGAGACGAAAGAGAAGTGTCCCGCGCGCATTTGAATTTGTCAAATTCTCATTTACGTCAACAAGTATGGTCCTTTAAGTAGACTATATCAAAGGTTAGAGTATTAAATCCAGGGTTAGAGCTATCTTGGTCCAGAGTTACAGCTACAGAGATATAAATCCAGGTTAAAAGTAAATAGGACCAGAACTCGAGTGGAGTAAACTGAGTCCAGGCTATATTACCAAAACAAAAGTAAAAGTGTTCCAAATTCATAGATATAACTGGTGGAAAGAAAGTTCGTAATGGGTTTCTGAGCCAATTTTTTTCAATGAAAATCTTTTTTTTTAAAGTTCCAAATATACAGGGTAGAAGCATTTTAGCTCCTCTTTCAAATGGTATATAACATAATACATCTGCTTTAATGTTTAATCGGTATAATGGGAATAAGAAATACAGGGCAGAAAAATGAATCATGTGCCAATGGCACGAAGGTCGATGGCCCAGAGTACAGAAGAATGCTGGAAACTGAAGTGGTGCCCTGGGCAGAAGAGAATTTGGAAGGGGAGTGGTGCTTCCAGCAAGATGGGGCTCCCAGTCACAGGGCATATGAAACTCAAGAGTGGATTGCCAACAACTTCCCCGACTTCATCAAAGTGGACCCACATTGGAAAAAACGAACTGGTGAATGGGCGCCCAACTCTCCCGACTGGAATGTCATGGACTATTTTGCTTGGCCCTATCTCCAGTCAAAAGCTTGCACTGCCCCTCACAACTCAATCCCACAATTGAAAGAATCATTGTTCAGAGAATGGGATGCAATTCCCCAGAGTTATATTCAAAATGCAATCGATAGTTTCCCTAAACGGTTGCGTAAATGTATTGCTGCTAATGGTGGTCATTTTGTGGAATAGATATATATTATGTTATATACCATTTGAAAGAGGAGCTAAAATGCTTCAACCCTGTATATTTGGAACTTTAAAAAAAAAAGATTTTCATTGAAAAAAATTGGCTCAGAAACCCATTACGAACTTTCTTTCCACCAGTTAGTACCACCTTCAAAGGTATAAATAATAATTGAAAGTTAATAAAATCAGGTGTTTTTTGGAAAAAACCAAGTCCATGATTATAGTGACAGATCAAGGGTTACACTGATTCAGGTTCAGCGTTCGAGTAATCTAGGTTCAGGGATAGAGTTCCAACCTCAGAAAAATAGACGCAGGTTAAGATTAAATAAGGTAAGGTCTATGGCCGAGTATGAATTAATGGTTAAATTACCAGTTGAACGGTTATAATGATTTAGATTCATGGCTACAATACCAGCTACAGGGTTAGAGTAACAGACTCAGAGATAGAATATAAAAAATTTAAACTCAGCATAAACTGTCCGCTTTTCAGAGTAAAAAGCAAAAGTTTCCGTAAAGAATAGAGAACGCAAAGAGTTTCTGCAGTCTTTGAATTTTAAGTGGCCTGAAAATTCAGATTTTGTAATTTTGTCTAAGGCCAAACTCAACTTTTTGGATGTGACCAGTGAGCTTGAAATAGCTCATTTGGCAGCCTTTTTTGTTTAGCTTGGATTTTAAAATAGTTTTAAAAAAAAGTGTAGGCAACATTTTTTAAAGAATTTTTGAATTTCGATTTTCAGGCTTGTACTTTTTCAGTGTATCTTAAAGTTTAACTAATGACCATCAACCTTTAATTTATGAGTTCGCGCATAATTAAATAAGATTCGGAATTGAAAAATCTTTGACATGAAAATCTAACATTGAACCTGCAAATTGCGCCTTTTCTTAAAAATTAATGAATTCGCCGGACACTTTTTGTTGATTTGCTGACTTTGCGGAAACTTTCCTTTTTACTCTGGACTTTGAATATCCAATATTGTAGCTCATTAATTTCGACACAAAAAATGATGCGCGTCCCCCAACATATATAGAGATTAAACATATTAACGTATTTTTGTAATGGCTGCCTCGCCTCCATAACAAAAACCGAACCACCACTCTCGGCCGCCATCCCCCGAAGCCTCCATTCTCCTATAGTCTGATTAAAAAGAACTAAAAAAAACTCAACCCTCCGCGTGTTAACTTTAAGACATTTTTTGAAATGCTGAAAAAACGAAATTCACAAGAGATTGCAAAATTTTGTTTTACAAGTCATTTTTAATTTTCTAAATTATAGTGAACTAGTATTTTGATATTAAGTAACATTTACACAAAATAGTATGGTTGATCTCAGGGTTTTTTTGACCTCAAGTGATTTTCCAGCCTGAAAACAAATAATTTATCTCCAAAGCTGAAATATTTTTGAGTAGAAATAAAGATTATTTTTAGCAACATTTCAGTGAATGACATGATCCTACAATTATTACTATGAGAAATAAAAAATTGAATTAAAATTAAAAGAAGTTATGAAATCATCCAGTATATATTGTTCATCCGTTTAAGTAAAAAACAATACAAAAACAAGTTCTAAAACGTTTAGTAATGTGCAAAAAGTAGATAAATAATACAAGTGACAAGATGTACATCAATAATTTTTGATGGACGTATAATCTGATAAAAATAAATTAAAAAATTGAATGTAACATTTAAAAACGCATCTAGATCTTCAAATCAGGAACAGTCGAGTCTCGCTAATTCGGCACCCCCGGGGCATATCCTTAGGTGCCGGGTGAGGAAGGATGCCGGATAAGCGAGCGTTTGTTCTAGACGACCTCCAGTTGGCGTTTTTTTTGAGGTAATATAAAGCTTTTATTTAGCACAATACCAGTGAGAGAAAGAAGGTGTTTTTATATCGAGCGTCGACTGTGTATAGAAGCCCATAAAGATTGATTTTAGATTACATTTGAAAATGAAAAGTTACATTGAACCAGTGGAAAGGAATCTGTGAGTTTACTCTGTTGTTCTTTTTTTTGCGATCGTCCATTTGATCGATGCAGCGAGAACGACGGGACCAGCACTGTTCTTCTCCACATATCGGCGAACCAGATTGAAAGCGGACTGCGCTTCCAGTCTGCTGATGATCAGCTTAGCCAATTTCACTTCCTCGATGTCCATTGCTTTACTGTTGATTTCATTATCATTTTCTCTTCTACGGCTGAGATTTCCAACACGAGTTCTGCGAGAGAGAGCTAACACAGATCAATCATTTTCAATTTAATAAATTTGTTATAATACGATCATCTCTCAGACATGTGTTTTAAACCTAACCTGTGATCACTTGGTCATCCACGTAGTCCCACATCGCCGCTTTTTCATTGATCTCACTGCGAAGTTGTCAATATGCCAAAAGAACGAGAAGTTGATCAATTTATCATCCGGTCGCTCCATCTCTTCCGCAACAACTTCTTCTGAGTACGAACCCTTAAGCTGTCAAAAAAGACAAACTGCCAGAAGAGCTCGTTCCGTCCACAGCAAATATATCATCCTGAACTCTGAGCGAAGAAACTGCTGCTGCCACTCACGAAGCGAGCATACATCAATGGAAACGGCTTCTCTTTGGTTTGAATCTGACAGAATTTTATATCGGTCTTTAAAATTATCCACTCATCTTTATTTTGCTTCAATCCCGACAATCGACCGACAATGCTGCAATCGACTGGCCTCTACCTAAAACCAATAAACAGAAATAAATTTTCAAGGATAAAAGTTAACCTTCACTTTTTCAGCACTGATGGGAATATTTTGGATCCTGAATTGTTTGATTCATTTTCCATATCCGCTTGCATTTCTTTTGTGAGCCTCACCCGCTTCGTACTGCTGCCGTGTTCAATCGCCTTCAGTATTGCTGGCTTGTGCCTTAGAATGTCCGGGATAGTTAAACACGGAACGTTCATCGTTTTGACAGCGCACTTTTGTTAAAACTATTTTCAAACGCTTTAATCATATCCTTCTTCGTACTGAACGCCTGCTTTCATTAGATCGCTCTGGACTTTGGACATCTAAAAAGGCACATGTATAATAACTGCGAATTAGGACCGAAAATTTGAACAAAACAAGAAAATGAACAAGCAACACTATTTTTTCTGAAAACACAAAAACTGAAGAATTTGAAATAGTATTGCGACAAATGCTGTTTTTTCTTTTGCTAATTAGACTGTCACATTCCTGAGGGTTAGTTTCTTTGGGATATTCAGCTTTAGAGTGCCGGATTACCGGAGTGCCGGGTCGTTAAAGATGAACTTTACGGGTTTTATTTGTCGGCAAATAAAAGTGGGCGCGGGGTGCCGGATTAGCTAAACTCAACTGCATAGGTAGTGGAGGGTGGCGCAAATACTTTACAAATTTTTATTTTGGAGATGAATGCAAAATCTTTTTTTGTTGGATAGAGGAAAGGCAAAAGTTTCATTTGGTACTGAAGTAGTTATAAAACTTGTATAAAACACAGACACTTAACAGGAACACTAATAATGGTTTGCTCAAATTCCATCTGGTCGGGAATAGGTGAAAATTACCTATTTACAAACGCCGTTTTACCTGTTGGAATCCGCCTTCTTTCCGAAATCTTTTTCATTCGTAGTGTTCAGCATGGAATGCTGCATAAAACGCTCAGTTTGGTACGCATCGCTTTTGTCGTGTTCAGAGCCGTGGCTTCATGAAATTTCATTGAAAGAGAATTAATCATCTAGTTAAAAAGCTAATCCATTTTCAAATTTCCCAGTAAAAAAACTTATAAATCTTAATTACTTTAGGTGTATTACTGTAAATTGACCAGGATTGTTTAAGCGGCGAGCTAATCAGCGGCCAATATAAACGAAAATCTGGGGGCTAATTTCATGAAATTTTACTGAAAGAGATAAAAGCGCATTTATCTAGTTGAAAAGAACATGAAAAAAACAAGTTCTAGGTCATTTTTGAGGATCGGGTGGATTGTACAGTCGGGTCGAAATGGCGAAAATATCTCTACTTTTCTAGGTTATAAAAGCATAAGGTACTAATTTTAATTGTCAACAAGGTATTATTCATTTCTAGTTTTTAGAAAACTACAAATAGACTTCGATATTACATGAAAATAGCAAAAAAAATCATTCCGAAACAATTGTTAAGCTATAATATCATTGATGTCTAGTTCTTTTTGCAGCCATTTCTGTTGCATTATCATGTATTTTAAAATTTTCATCCTTTTCTTTGCTTGCAACAATATAATTAAGCTACGTTCACATATCCCAAAATCTCGCACCCACACCCGCACTCACACTCGCACCCACACCCAGACCCACACTCGTGTTCACAATAGGGTTTGAAAATCCCGCACCCACACTCAGACCCACACCCGCACCCACACCCTGTTCACAATCAAATTTTGAAAATCCCGCACCCACACTCAGTCCCACACCCACACTCTGACCCTGTTCACAATCAGATTTTCGGCGCTACCGGAGTATAAGCCCCCCCCCCCCCCCAAATGAAATTTTTTTTGAAGTGTTTCCAAACACCCTATATCGACCTAAAATTGCCTCAGAAGCTCGAAAAAGGCATTATTTTTGTGTTCTAGTCAATAAAAAATTGAGTTTTGGAACCACCTAAATATACCTATTTTGACCATTTTTGAAGGGATTTAGGCCATATTAGGGTGGGAAAGGACCAAAAAAGGGCCAATTTAGTGTGAAAAGAAAGATGTTGAACATAGTTTTGTTGACTGGGGCCTACCGCATAAATAAACTCTGGTATGCATACATTTTTCATGCATCCAGAGTCCCTTTCGAGTGATTTGCGTCTAAGGTATGTGGGTGTGCGCATCTCAACCCCAAGCAACCAAGCCCCCTGCGCCCCGAAGGGGGCGCAGGGGGCTTGGTTGGTTAGAGATGCGCGCACTCACTTACCTTAGACATAATTCCGAGCAAGACTCTTGAACAAAAATGCATTTAGAGGCTCTTCTTGCCCAGCTCCAGTGACCAAAACATGCCAAAACAGGCAAATGGTCGAAATTTCAAAATGTCCAAAACTCAATTTTTTATTAACCAGAACTCAAAAATAATGTCTTTTTTGAACTCCCGAGGCAATTTTGGGTCGATATAGGGTGTTTAAAAACACTTTAAAAAAAATTTCATTTGGGGGGGGGGGGTATACTCCGGTAGGGTCAGATTTTCAAATCCCGAAAGTTTTTTTCAAAGCCTGGTACTCGTCCATTGCGTTGTGTTCTAGACAATTTATCAGCAAGACCTTGATTTTTTTGTTATTCATATATTTTTTGGGGAAAATTTTTTTTGTGGCCGAAAATCTCTTTTTTGTAGCCGAAAGTTGGTCTGGACACGAAATTAACAATTTTTGAATTTTTTTGAGTGAAATTCAGGGGTGAGGAAAGACCAGATGGCTCAGGACCAACTCCGGAATGGCCAAAAGGCCGAAATAATTGGTTTTCTGGGGGTTTACTAAAGGGGGAGTGAACTTTTTGAGAAAAATCGATTGAGCGGATCAGATTTCGGGTCCGATGGGCTTAATCACCCACAACTCCACTCTGAATTACTCAAAATCACCATAAACCTGGAATTCTGAGCGATTAAGCCTATCGGACCCGAAATATGATCCGCTCAATCGATTTTTCTCAAAAAGTTCACTCCCCCTTTAGTAAACCCCCAGAAAACCAATTATTTCGGCCTTTTGGCCATTCCGGAGTGGGTCCTGAGCCATCTGGTCTTTCCTCACCCCTGAATTTCCCTCAAAAAAATTCAAAAATTGTTAATTTCGTGTCGAGACCAACTCTCGACGACAAGAAAAAGATTTTCGGCCACAAAAAAGGGATTTTCGGCCACCATTATATTATATCCCAAACCAACAAAAACCACCCAAAACGACCCGAAAGC
Organism: Ditylenchus dipsaci; assembly: GCA_004194705.1. Taxonomy (NCBI): domain Eukaryota; kingdom Metazoa; phylum Nematoda; class Chromadorea; order Rhabditida; family Anguinidae; genus Ditylenchus; species Ditylenchus dipsaci. The sequence goes on along the minus strand of SADC01000895.1, from coordinate 47,728 downwards.
ACCCCAAGCATCCTCGAACCACCCCAAACTACCACGAACCACCTTAACCCACCCCAAACACCCCCGAACTATCGCAAACACCAAAAAAACACCCAAAAGCATCCGAACCACCCGAAATTACTTAGAGCCACACATTTTGGGTGGTTTAGGATGGTTTTCGGTGGTTTTGGTGGTATAGGTGGTTTTTGGTGGTTTCGGTTGGTTTTGGATGGTTTGGATTCTTTGGGTGGTTTCGGTTGATTTTAGGTGGTTTTGGGTGGTTTGGAAACGACTTGGTACCACCATAAAGGTACTACTACGACTACCGACGTACTACCACTACGAAGGTACCACCGATTGTGAAACACCTCGGTATCGAAACTTGCTTAAAATAAACTAAGTACTACTAACTGGGTACTGCGACATATACCACGGATAAAATATTGAACTGAACAATTGGTAATCTGACATTGCGTTTGTTGACAGAAAAAATATGGGTAGTTCGGGGTAGACAACGGGGTAGTCTGAGGATAGCAATCGGTTTGAATCAACTTAATTGAGCTACACTGAGAAGATGTAGCTCAGAAAATAAATATAAGAACAAGAACACAACAATATAATGATGTTTGAAGTCAATTGGGTTATAAATTGTTGAAAAGAGTACAGTTGGAAGCAGTATAAGTAGTCAGGATCGAAAACTGGGTGTGAGATTTGCAACTAGTGTGAGATTTGCCCACACCCGCACCCACACCCGCTCCCACACCCACACTCCTCATTGTGAACAGGGTGTGGGTGCGGGTGTGGGTCTGAGTGTGGGTGTGGGATTTTCAAAGCTTATTGTGAACACGAGTGTGGGTGCGGGTGTGGGTCTGAGTGTGGGTGCGAGATTTTGAGTGTTCACAATAGAGAGTGTGGGTGTGGGTGCGGGATTTTGTTTTTATGTGAACGTGCCTTTAGTCACTTGAATTATGCCACCAGATCTAACACCTTGTAGAACTAGCGATACATCATCTTCCAATTCAGTGCCTCTGTGTTCTAAAACACATTCTGTAAAATCTTTGTGTTCATCTCTATTTCTTTTTGCATTAAGAAGATGTTTTATGTCTTGTGGAGTATTAAGACCATTTTGTATGTGGAACTCTAATAATGTTTTCTCGCCACTTTTAACTGTTATACTTTTAATCACTTCTTCTACTTGAATTATGCTATTGAGCCCAACACCTTGTAGAACTAGCAATATATTATCCTTTAACTCATTGCCTTGGTATTTCAAAACGCATCCTATGAATTTTGTAGGTTCATAACCGTTTATTCTTGCAATCTTGTTGAGTAGGTGTTTTATTTGTTGCGGAGTATTGAGACCATTTTGTATGTGGAACTCTAATAATATTTCCTCGCCACTTTTTACTTTTACACTATTATTAATTTGGACGACTACACACAAACCTTTTTCTACTATTTGCTCATTGATATACGATTTTTTTAGTAATTTTTGGTGATCATTATCGTATTGTTTATCTAAAAAAGTTGTAAGAAAACAAACTGTTGACAATATTACCTCCGATTATTAAAAGTACTTCCGTGTTTTTAAAACGATGCTTTATATTGTAACTTGTTTCATAGATTTGTTTCAACTCTTTATTGATTTCTGATATGAACATTTTTATTGTATTATTTTGCTCAATGGAGACATTAAATTTATCCATCCCCAAACGCATCTTGACATCAAGGCGAAGATTTCTAAAAGTTTTTAAAGCTAAAAATGATTTTTAAGATTTGTGACAATATAAAAGTTTCTAATTATGGCTAAGATTTCGGGTAGGATTCGAAATTTTCGAGTTGGATACCTGACTTGACAGCCATGTATATTCATGTATGTAAGCGGCACCCATGGACTGATTTTACAGTGATGAACAACTAAGGCCGGATTAAAAAGAAAAAGCCGATATAAAGTGAATAATCTACTTTTGGCACTTATTTAGTCGAGGGCCGCATTTTTTAACCTTTCGTTAATCATGTTTAAAAGTCTCCTAAATAATTTTTATGAAAACTAATTCTCATATTCTGATTTTTATTTTAAAACGCGATTGCAAACATGATTCAATTCTAAAGATGATTTAAGAAAAGTTGAAAGATGCCAAAGTTCAACTCCACCATCATTGACAACTGCCTCCCTACCCCCTCCCCTCCTGACTAAGTAAGTTTCGTATTTTCACCGTTTATTTGGAAACTTTGTAGAAAAAGTTCTTGTGGGTACTCTGGAGTGGGTTTGAATTGTAGAGCTTTCTGGTATGTCTTGGTTTATTTCAAAGAAATAATTCGTTATTTCAATCATGCTATCAGGTCCAACACCTTGTACAGCTAGCGATCTATGATCTTCTAATTGATTGCCTTTGTATTTTAAAACACATTCTTCGAAATCTCTATGTGTATATTTATTTCTTTTTGCAATTCTGTTAAGAAGCTGTTTCACATGGTGTGGAGTATTAAGACCATTTTGTGTGTTAAACTCTAATAATGTTTCATTGCCACTTTTAATTTTTATACTCTTTTCAACATGGACGACTACGCAGAAGCCAGGCTGAAGTGCTTGCTCACTGATTTCAATGTTTCTTAGTAATCGTTGGTTCAAAGCTTCATAATAGTCAGCTAAAAAAAGGTGGCGAAAAATTTATTTTTATAATATTACCTCCGATTTCTAATTTCATAGCCGCATTGTGAAAGGTATGGTTTAGATTGTATAACACATTATAGATTCTAAGTAATGTGTTATTAATCTCTGATGCAAACTTTTTCAAAGTCTGATCCACTTCAATTGATACAACAAATTTATCCATTCCCAAACGTACAGGAACATCTAGGGAATTGCTCCTGAAAGTAGTTTTGAAAATTTCAGACATTTTTTTATACGTTGAAACTTCGGCTGTCCAGAAATTAGACGATGAAAATATCTTTTACATGCGAAAATAGCTTTGCCACAAGTAAAGAGACATTTCAACAGCGACCGCATTAAGCGAAATTTGAAACTCACTTGAGAAACAGCACTTTAATTAAAAAAGTCACTGTCCAATTTCGAATCTCGTCATGACAAAATATTCCGAATTTTTCCAATTCTAAATGTTTTTTAAATTTCGAAATTCGACAGTGAATTCTCAATTTAAAAATTAAAAAAGGCACTTGAGGGGGTTGCACTCGGGCATTTACGATTTTTCACCCTTTAATCAGGGCTGCCAGATTGTTTTTCGTTAAATAATTACATTTGCTTAAAATGAAGACATTTTAGGGTATTTTGGCAAAAATATGCAATTTTATCTAGTGCTTATTGCTCTTTTAATGCTAAAAAATAAGATTATGACTGAAAATTTCTAAAGTAATAATAAAATTTAGAGTCCCAAAATAAGTACAAATCTCATGAATAAGGAAGTCTGGCAACCCTGCCTTGAATGTGTTTTAGTCAGAATTGTATTTATTTGCACTTAAGGACCATGCCCGTCAAAGTCCACGATTGTACCCCGGGACTTTAAAAGAAATTCCTTATCATTGAACTTCTGTACGGATTTTTTGACTTGGTTTCTAACAAAATTATACCTAAAATTAAATTTTAGGGTTTGTTTTGTTAGAAACCAAGTTAAAAAATCCGTACACAAGTTCAATAATTAGGCGAATAATATTGAATTGGCGGAGGACAACTAAGAACGCAAGAGCATGGTTCTTTAAAAGAAAGAAAAAGCCCAAAAACGGCCTACTTTCGAAAGAAGTTTTCACCATCGCACACCAACCTTTTTCTAAATTTTTCGCACCACCGTGTTATCCGTGAAATTCTGAGTTCGAAGCAACACTTATACCCGTGGGAAGGTAAGTGAAAAGCCTACCTTTTTACTTGGACAATAAATAAAATAAGTTGAAAAAGTGTTGATCTACGCATCATATGTTTGTCTTGAGAACTGTATAGAAATTTATTTCAGTTTAAGTTGGTGTTGAGCTCTAAAAGTTATTAATTTATGAATCTGTTAACTGATACTGTTTGAAATTAATCGTATAATAAAGGCGAAGCAGTACTTTTACGATTTAGCTCTAAACATGACTTTTTTGTAATTTAAAATCACACCAAAACTAATTTTCCATTTTTTTCGACCTTTTCTTTAAAAATAGATGTGTTTTTAATGTGAGTCAGAGAAAAGTGAATGAATTTAAACTGGGCTTTTACTAGGCAAAGCTTTGTATTGGCGCCAATATACTTCTTGAAGTCACCGACCCGTTCTTTTTTATACTAAAAAGCTCTTCCTTGGAGCTAACAACATTTGAAAGTATGAAAATTGACTAACCTGAAACACCACTCACTTGAACCTCAATAAAACCAAATAATCAAGTTAAACCAAACGATGGTGCTATTGTACCTAAAAGTCAATATTATTGTAAATGTGTATTTCAGTTAGAGATTAAAATGCTCGCATGCTAACTGGAAATTGTTGTATTGCATATATATTTTGAGACATAACTACTTGAATATACGTGACTTGCATTAAAAAAAGTTCGATTTAATAGAGAGAGTCAGTTAAGATGAATAATTGCCACCGACTGCCATCTTCCAAAGCAAAAAACTGTCAAACTAAAATAATGAAAGATCAAGCAAGCTGCGCAATGCTTGATCTATTGCAGCAGTTCTATTGAAAAATATGTATGCACAGGGTGTCTCAAAATCATGTTAATATCTAAAAAATAATCTGGTATCATGACAGCTATCTGCCCGTTTTCGATTTTTCGGATGGCGAATCCCGAAAACCTCCCCAATAAGGCTATCATAAGACGGTGACAACAAACTTTATTTCCTTCCAAACAGTGGTGGTTTAATGAGGTGCGGTACTGGCACCGGTGCGGGTCGAGGCGGAAAATTTTGGGGGCCGGTGCAGGTGCGGATGTTCCGAGATTTACATCACAAATAGCAGCAAAGAAGAGACCAGAAAAGATAACTTTAGTGCACAATGAAAAAAGTTTTATTTTTTTCATTGTGTATAATTTATGAAATGTTGGTTGTTATCATAAACTACAGGAATGTTCGTGCCACTGTTTTTGGTGAAACTTTAAAAATCAGACTTTTTAATTATATATTTTTCGTTAATAGTTTATGTGTTTTCTCAATCAGAATAAAAAGAATGGAATTTTTTTTTTCGCGTTATTTCGTCTTGGTCCTCATCTGGTCATTTATTACCCAATAATTAAATCATCATTTTTGAATCAGTAACAGCGATTTCAGACTTCGGACACTAGATCCGTGATCAACTTTGCTTACCAAAAATGGTCTTAGCCAAAAAACGAGGGGTGTGGAGTTAACCCACTATGCGCACGTGTCCCAAAAGGTACATGAGATGCCTTAGTCCCCCTGTTGTTGTTTTTTACGAAAATTAAAAAAATGCTTTGCTTTAAAACAAACTCACGTGCCGATTTTCTTTTTTTTTTAATTTTTAATTCTGATTATCACATTTGATGTCTTAGCTATAAAACGAGACTGAATTTGCTTTTTTTGTGAAATAAAAAAGTACTGTAAACTCTAAGGAGGTAAAAAAGGCACGTCAAATTTATGATTTTTTTTTGAAAATGTACTTTCAATCGTTAAAACCTTATTTTATTCTGCAAAGCATTTCTTTTTTAAAGTTCAGTAGATGCAAAGAAAAATATTATAATTTTTTTTTTGAATATCTTCGAAGTAAAAAGTGTCCCCCGCCAATGGAAATTTCAGAAACGCTGCTGTGTTCAAAAACCACGCTCTTTCAATCAGAACTAAAGATTTATTAAACAATATTAATTGGTTGTCAAACTGGGCCCAGTTGTGCACGATTTGAATGCGCTCAGTTTGGAATGGCCCACTTTTCTACTTCCCTTTTATGAATACAAGATTGGTTGAAATTTGATAGGAAATGTGAAAAAGCGGCAATTCTGAAAAAGTGCAGTTTTCGGTCTAGTTAAAAAGATGGCTAGTTTCTTTCACCTTCTTCAGAGAAAAATTTCGGGGCGCATTTTTCACTTATATAAAAATCATGTTTAAATGACTCTTAAGTAACTTTTATGTGCTTAAAACGATAAGAAAATCATTTTGTGACACTTTTCCACATAAAAAATCGATTTTTAACAAAAAAAAAATTTTTGACCAAAATCTGCTTTTTTGACTTGGGGGACCAAGGTAAAGCCAGCAGAAAAGGGTACTTGAATACCCCCTAAGTCACTAAAAAATGAAATTTGAACATAGTTTTGTTAACTGGGGCCTACCGCATAAAAAAACTCTGGTATGCATGTTTTTTTTCATGCATCCAGAGTCACTTTCGAGTGATTTGTGTCTAAGGTATGTGGGTGTGCGTATCTCAACTCCAAGCCCCTTCCATTCATCCCCATCATCCGCCAAACGCCGGCCTTGAAAAACGAGGGAAATGCTCTTCGGGGAAAAAACAAAGATGTTGAACATAGTTTTGTTAACTGGGGCCTACCGCATAAATAACTCTGGTATGCATGCTTTTTCATGCATCCAGAGTTACTTTCGAGTGATTTGCGTCTAAGGTATGTGGGTGTGCGCATCTCAACTCCAAGCAACCAAGCCCTCTGCGCCCCCGGAACTTATTTAGCTGGGGTGCGCATTTTTCACTTATTTAAAAATCATGATTAAATGACTTCTAAGTAACTTTTATGTGCTTGAAACGATAAGAAAGTTATTTCGTGACACTTTGCAATATAAAAAATTGATTACACAAAAGAATTTAGAGAAATATCAAACTTGTATGCAAGGTATATTTAAAAGAAAATGTATAAATGTTTACCATCTACTTAAAGTGTTCATGCAAAAATGGTCTCATCCAAAATGGTCTCAGCCTTATTGCGAACTTCACCGATCAAAGAACTAATTTTCTAAATGTGATTGCTGTAAATGAATGTTCTGGTTGCTTTTTGTTGTATTTTGCTGTATATTTGAAATTCGTGATGCATTAAAATGTTTGAATTTGAGCAAATTCCAATTTTTCATTTTTTCAAATTTAGTAACTATTTTATTTGATGTAATTTAGCAAGCTAATGAACAACGTTTTTTTGTTAGAGAGGTGTGCTAGATGCAGTTTCGTCTGCTCTTTTTCATGTCGTAACCGATTTTTAATTGGTGTCTTTATAATAAAAATACAAGCACTTTTTGACAGATGTTCAAAATTTGAAAATTTGAATATTTTTTTGAAAGGCATAAAAATTCCATTTTTTATTGCTACAAATCCGTAAATGATAAATGGTTGGAATGGCCAGAGTCTCAACTTTCAAACAAGCCATCAAGCTTGTCTCAATATTGAATACATCTCAACTAACAATAAAAACAATCGAGCTCTTACTGATTTTTTGAGCTCCAATTTCAAAGGGGCATTTAACCCCTCAAAACAACGAATTAGACAATTCCGCGACCATTTTCGGAATCAGCGTCTAAAACTGGGTCCAACTGCACAAAGTGGCCGCTCGGTATTTCTAGTGTTTAAGGTGTTTCAGTCACAATTTCATTTACTTGCACTTGAAAGGGATAATGGAAATGATTTTCATGAAAAAAGTGAGAAAAGCACAAACACATCTCACAATGAGCACCCTTTAGCTGGTAATTGGTATAATATAGAGCTGTCTCTGTACTTTTCTCACTTTTTTTATTATTATCTTTTTTAAGTGCAAAGAAATAATATTGTGACTAAAACACATTTAAATCCGAAAAAATCAATCAGAGGAAAAATCGAAAAAACAACCACAAGGAATCGAACTGTAGAGCGTAATCGAGCACAGAACGCTTAATCACTAGACTACCGACGCACTCATTCATTAGAGGTATTATCAGATATATATCCTGAACAATTTCACTAAGCTTTCAAACGCATTTCTCACCCTCAAAATCGACTTTTTCGCAGAAAATTACCTTTTAGTCTAGAAATCGTTTCGCTTCTCTATCGAATGCTATATAGGGTTTTTCCAAATCACATGGACACTACCATAAGTTCCCTTGTAAGAATAAGTAGCTGTTTGAGTCAAAATTATAAAAAATTTATTTGGAGGCTAATTTGAAAAGATTTATTTGCGTATATGGAATTTCAATTACGGATTTACTATCATCATTCAGAGGATTTATGATTTTGTCTCGCATGTTGTTTCAAACTGGCGGAAGTAATGAACTCGTTTCAACATATATTACGCAATATTCTTTTTATTTACCAAATTTAATCAATATTTCTACTGCTGATAGGAAATATAATTAAAAATTAGAGCATTATATTGATCTTCTATTTCTACATGGCTAAAGCTATTTTACTTGATTTCACAGTAAAAAATCAACGGCATTTATACATTGGATACGGCAAAAGCATAGTAATCAGCCCCTGGAAAGGCTATGATCCTAGAGATGATGACTGGTGCTGCACTCGAGTTTGTTGGTTTTTTCTTCTTCTTCAATAATTTGCATTTAAAGTCAATTGTTTGACTTTTACTTTCGAGATCAAACTTTTAGTGAAAAAACAAATCCATAATGAGATTAAGACTTTTGAAAATCTTCGACTGAATTTTCAGAGATCTCGAAAAAATGTCTTAAAACTTTTTCGAGACGTGTTTACAATTTCACATAGTTAATGAAATTTCACATAATTAACTGATTTTCAAGCTTTTCCTGGCCGATTCGGCCCTTAAAATTACAGCAAAATTACAACAAAAATTATGGCCTGTGCACATGCTCGTATTTGACCACGAAAAAGCATGTTCACATTCGGCTAATATAGGCTAGTATAGGTGTAAACTTCACAAAATTGTTGTAAAAGTTCAAAACGCGGAATATTCGACAAACAACCACAAATAATTTGCAGTGCAATACTCAGAACCATGGAAAACACCTGTGTTTTGGATGCAACAGGCCTCATTTTCTGAACGCAGAACAATTGGAGCAGCTTCAAAAATGTAAGCAATCAGGCTTGCAAGTGCGAGAAAGTAAATCTATAGGCAATCTGTTACATAGAGTTACAATAAAACCAATTTAGAGGTAGCAATAGGCGAGTATACCGAGGATAATCTCCATTCGCACACTAAATATCTAGGTTCCGAAGGCTTCTTGACCCAAGTAATTAGACATGATGGCAAAACATATTTGTTAGTTGCATCTGATCCTAAAGACAAGAAAATGACTTTTAAAAAGTATATAGATGAATACTGGATCAATTCTCAAGGTACACATTTTGTAAAACTAAAATTTCAAGTAAATTTATAAACTGTCCACTTTAGTGAGCTGTGAGTATACAAAAAATAGGTTTTAAAAGCCGTTGACGGTCTTTTTTATGAAAACTACGATAAGATTATCCGGAAAGTCCGTGCGGTTATTTTTAAAAGAATTTTTTGTGGCATGGTGTTTTTACTATACATTTTGATATCATTTTTTTTTAAGTTGACCACTCATTTTGTAGCTAAGATTTTCAGCTACAAAAAAAGTGGTTAACTTTCAAAGTACTTTGGTTATGGTTCTCCCGTTTTTTAATAACGTATTCAGCCAGTTGATAGCTCATTAAAAACTAGTGATTCAGGGCTACATGCTGGTGCAAAAAAATTGAAAAGTATCCAGATAACAAGAAGTTTTAAAAATTTGACGGGAGATCCACACATTTTGACGGGTATTTTCAATTTTAAGCATATTTGGAATAGCTCTCTTTGGTCTGTCATTGTGGTCACAAAAACGTGGCAGTCAAACGTGACTATTTTTAACATGTTTAAAATATAAAAAATAGGATTTTTTATTGTTAAAGGATCATGGTCAAGCGTTCTAAATTGTCCCCGCCAATTCAAAAAACTTTTCGTGGTCATTGAAATCGTGTAAGGATTTTTTGACTAAGTTTCTAACAAAATAAACCCTAGAATTAAATTTCAGGTATGGTTTTGTCAAAAACCAAGTTGAAAAAATCCATACACAAGTTCAATGATTAGGAAACTTTTTGAATTTTCGGAGACGAAAATGATATTTCAAGAAAGTTATAATTTTCAGATTTTGAATACTCCAAGAGAAGCCTTGATGAGATCACCGATCAAATTATTTTAGAAAAGTTCAATTACAATACGAGTAATTAATAAATTTATTTACACTCGACTCTCTCTATAACGTATCTCTCATGGGCTGACCTCAGGGGTATATTAGGTGAGGTACGATATATAGAGTATTCGTTATATAAAGAGTCGACTGTAGCTGCTTTTTTGTCCATGCTATATTTTTGTTTAGATTTGATTGAATCGAATCTACAACATTTAAACATTAAACAGGGTGAAAAAATATTAGTCAGCCCCTGGAAAGGCCATGATCCTAGAGATGATGACTGGTGTTGTACTCTGGTTTGTTTGTTTTCCACGTTTTGAAGAAATATTAATCGCTATGCATATAGTACAAATGGGAAAGCCTTACCCTAACTCGTGACTGTATGTCAAAAAAAGGAACAGCCGCTAATTTAGCCTTGATCCAAGCTGTTGATCTTTTTGCAAAAAACGTTTTAATATAAAACTTTACAAAGTATGTTCAGAACACACATCTGAGTCCGTCCTAACCTGCGGTGAGCCTAATTGTGTAAAAATTGAAAAATTCAAAAAAATTGAGAGAGATCAACAGGAGGGACCAAGGCGAAATTTAGCAAAATGTTTCACCTTTTGAATCATGTCAAAAACGTTAAACGTCCCTTTACTTAAGTGTTAGTGTTGTTTGGACCAAAATAGCACCTAGTGGCACATTAGTTACTTTAGCTTGTTGGACTAATAACTATGATCAATTTGAGTTTTCGATTTCCAATTACTCTCAAGCATTGGTCAAGTGCTACCAGCTAAGCTCAAACCTGCCAACCATTTTGTGCTAACAAATACTGTGAGGAGAAAGATAATCTAGATAACCACGCATCAAAGAAAATTTCAGTCATACAAGTTGCCCTCTCCCTTTTAAAAAAGGGGTACATATCGAGATGCGAATATTTTGAACTCCCAGGTTCGATTCCCAATGAATGCATCGGTAAAGGGACGTTTCGCCCCCTTTTGGACATTTGTCCAAAAAGGGGCGAACTGCTAATTTTGCCTTGGTCCCCCTGTTAATTTTTTCGAAATTTTTTTCAGTCTAATTGCGTGAGAAACCGTGTTATAACACGTTTCCCCCATTTTTTAACGGAAAGATAAATTCTATTTCAAAACTTCGTACCATTCTGGTAATTTTTCCGAAAAATGGCGATTTATTGCCTATGACAGGTGTAGCATTTATACGAAATTCTTGTAGTTGTTTTCTTGTGCCACCAGTAGAGATGAAAATGGCCTCCACCGAGCAGCTTTTTGTCAGCTAAAAAAACACATATTCAAGAATCGAAAACCAAACATGACATCAGCATGTGGCTGGGTTAGTTACAAAACGGTACGAAGTTTTGACATACAATTTGTCTTTCCGTTAAAATATGAGGGGAAACGTCTTATAACACGGCTTCTTACGCAATTAGACTGAAAAAAAAAAGTTGCAAAAAAAATCAACAGGGGGGACCAAGACAAAATTAGCAGTTCGCCCCCATTTGGACATTTGTGCAAAAGGGGCGAAACGTCTATGCACCAATGCATCACCTATTTTATTTATTTTAGAATTTCGAATATTTGAATGCGCGTGGAACACTTTTTACCCCAATATTTTTTCGGCACAATGTTTTCGAATGTGTCGAATGTGTGCATAAGAAATTAAATTGCCTTGTCTAAAATAGTTGTAAAAATACAAGTTACTACTAGTAACTTGTATTTTTATTAATTCCATTCCACCTTCAAAATGGGATGGAATTTTTATTCCATTCCATTTCCGGGTCAAAATGGAATGGAATTTTTATTCCATTCCATTTTGTATGTGGAATGGAATTCCATTCCATTTCCATAATGGAATATGGAATATTCCATTTTCCATTCCATTTTCAAAACAAAATAGAAAATTCTGTTTCAAATGTCCGATGTTATCTATGTAGTGTTTTTCATACATTTTTCCTGCATATTTGAAGGACACAGCCACCCGGAAGTAGAAATAAAGTGGATTTAGGTATCATTCAGCAGGCATGGTTACTATTCTGGTACTACTTATCATATACCATACTCGCATATTATATCTGATACTTCATTCAATATCTCTCACAAAACTATTACAATGAACAACTAATTGAGAATTTAAGAGCAAGAACTGTGTTTTGTTTCGGTGTCTTCTTGTAGCCAAGCCAGCTTGCGAGAAAATTCGCTCCACCGGTGCAATAGTTGCAGGAACTGTCAAGACTTCTAGCGCTAAAATTGCCACGACTCTTGCTTCCTGGAAATCGGGTTGTTAAAACCAAGATAACAGAACAGGCAAAGATAGAATACCGATTCGAGAAGACTTGTCCAATATTTCAGAGCATCGATTTTAGAATTTCCAAATGGGTTTGAAATGACCACACGGTTCATAATTTGCTGTAGCCAGTATCTTGCGCCTGCTTGAGTCCCTTCTTTTTCCTTCCGTTTGTTGCTTTGCTCCATTTCTACTTCTCGAATAATATTGTCCAGAGTAGTATTCAACTGACACTCTTCTGCTGAGCTCAACTTCGGCGTCTCTTGGTAATGAATCTGAATAAGTCTTAATGAATCTAATAAAGTTTGTTTTTAAATTTCATACTTGGTTTTGAATGGCATAGTAGGCGACACTGGCTTTTTTCTCGTCTAATAGATATGCTGTATTAGGATCTAACGCAGTTGCAACAAGAAACACGGGATCGAAATTGACATTCTCCACGTCAAATATTCTCTTGAACCTTTCTTCCAATAAGCTCATCAAGGCAAAGCCCAACGCCGCATTGTCGACAGATTCCTTAATGATATCATCAAGTATCCCTAGACAAATACTTATGGCATTTTACCTCAAATCTAGTAAGCGACCTCTTAAGCGCTTTGACATATCCATAGCAGTTGGAGATAGAAACTGTCTTTTCGCTTTGCACCCGTTGCAGAACTTCTACGAAGTTCTTCATCATCTTACGATCCTCAAGTAAGAACTGAACAATAACACTTTAATTTTAGTTATCAGTTCTGAAAAAAGACTCTCCTACCTCGACCTCTGATTCAGTTGGAAATTTGAACCCTCTCTCTTTTGCTATTCCTTCTGCTTGCTCCTTGACTTCAAGAAATGTATCGATAACCGTAACTTGCGATGCCCATCTAGTAGCTGACGGTGACTTCAACGCTCTTGCTCCTGTGTTTCTAAGTTCCTAAAAAGTATTATGAATTACATTAAAATGGGGCACAAAAAGAAACCTCAATCGCAAGATGGGATTTCTTAAGCTGTGCTATGAAACTGCACATATTTTTATGAGCACTTGACTGCGAAATAGTTTTCTTGAATATGGACGCAATAACCAATTGCATGCTGTGAGCAAAACAGGACACTCGTAATGGGAAAGCTGTTCTAAATATCTCAATGTGAAAATCACTGAAGACAAAAACAGAAGACTTACGTCACAGCAAGCTCAACACTATCATCAAAGAGACCCTCGTCAAAACCAAAGCTTTCATCACGTTCCGTAGCGACCTGATCTTCATCTTCTAGCCAAACTGAATCAACCGTTACTAAACATTTCATCACAGGATAAATATATTCAGTCAAAGAAAAAGCAAACCCTCGATATCTTCTTTGAATGCGTTGACCATGTTGCTACCACCGTCAGTAATTACTTTATACACCTGCTTAAGTGACAGACCGTAAATTGCGAGAACCTGTTCAACTTCACAGCGTACCATGGAACCAGTATGTGATCCATTCAATTTGCTTAATCCAAGGAAGTAGCGCGTGAGAATCGAATCGGCACAATAGTGAAGTGTCACCCCTTAAAAGAGCTCCTGGTTATTTGAAATTCAGAAAGCACCAAAAATGTAATATACCAAGGTATGAGTTCTGTAGTGCACTGTCGCACCAAATATCGCAGGTGATGGAACTTCTTTGTTGCATGCCTTTGAATTGTGAGCGCAATAGCTTTTTCGTGTGGTCAGCTTCATTCAAAACAAATTTTTTAGTGTGGCGAAGCTTGATGGAAACTTGACAGAGATGAAACATCATTGTTAAAATTACGCAAAAAAATTACCGGATAGTTGGGATTGAGTTCATGAAATAGCTTACGAACCAAAGGATTCAAAAAGCTTTTTATTGAAACTGCTGGAATGGCCATGACTGCAGCTAAAGTCTTTTGAATCTTAGAATTTCTGAAAGGCAACAATAACATATATAATCAGCCAAAAAACACACTTGTTGTTTGAATCGGCTTCTGTTGTGATACTTCTCTTCTTCTTTTCTCCAGATTTATGCTTTGAGTTCTGATGACGACTTATCGCTGTAGCATCCGGATTACTGAAAACCTGTAGAAGAATGGATAGTCTAGATGAAGTGTGAGAAGTTTTACCTTTGAGCATTCTTTGCATTTCACAACTTTTTCGCCAAATTCATCTGTAAGCTCATCCACTGTAGTCCAGACTTGAGATCGCTTCTTTGCTGGAATTTGACCAGGAGACATTTGCGCACTCATTTTGAAAGCCTATAAAGAGCAGTAACAATTTACCAACCAATAAACAACTGCATATTGATTGAAAAAATAAAACAGTTCCATTCCATTGAAAATGGAATGGAATATTCCATTCCAATGGAATGGAATGGAATCCATTTTTGCATGAATATTCCATTTTCCATTCCATTTTTGAAAACACTGGTTACTAGGTAGTATAGTGGTGAAGCGGCGACATGTGGTCAAATCATCAGAGCGTGGTTACACAAGATCTTGAGCTGATTTATAGGCTGAAATTACAGAAATCTATCACTTTGAGGCTTTCTCTCAGACACACCTGATTAATATTTTCTGACTTTTTTTGTGCAAGTCACACGTTTGATATATTTTAACGTAGCCAAGATTCTAGGCTTTGCTTTAAGCTATCATTCAGAAAAAAGGTAATACCAAGTTAGAGCTAACATTTTTAAAACATTCAACGACATTCAATCCAATTCCATGCCATCCTACCAGGGCTGTCCTTTGCATGAAATCACAAAGTTTGGGCATTTGTTGACAGTAAAGCAGTGCTAGAAATAATGCTAGACTAGGCAACAAGACAAAAACGATTTTCCGGATTTTTCGGGCGACAAAAACAACTATTTTTTCGGTAACCTCGGGTGAAACAGCCGAATTTACCGAAAAAACGTTTTTTCCAAGTTGTCGTAGAAATACTGCCCGAAAGTTTTTGAGCCTAAAAGTCAGTGAACTCACTAAATCTAGAATAAAAAGGTGATGCACTCACTATGAATCGAACCTGATAGTTCAAAATATTCGCATCTCAATATGTACCCCCCCCCCTTTAAAGGACCATGGTTTTCGCGCGCAGCCACATGCGCAGAGTTAGAATTGGTGGGGGACACTTCTCTTCAGTCTCGCACTTTACTCTTTCGAGTCGTTTGATTTGACTGCAAAGAGTACAGCGCTAGACCAAAGAGAAGTGTCCCCAGCCAATTGAAATTTTGCATATGCCAGAAAACTATGGTTCTGGCTAATTTCGTAACTGAAAACCCGTTTGAATCATGGCGCAGGAATAAGTAACCTTTTACAAAGTACGACTTAATAGGAATTGTCAAAACCTTTTTAATTTTATTTTATTTCATTTATTTTCAAATATAAAATGTAAAGCCCATCTAGGGATCAAACATAGATAATTTGAACATTTCCTCTAGAAATGATTTGCAGTGCAACAGTCACAACTATGCAAGACACCTGTGTGTAAGATGCAACAAGCCTCATGTTCTAAATGCGGAACAATTGAACAGCTTCAAAAATGTAATGCATCAGGATCGCAAATGTGGGAAAGTAAATCTATAAGCAATTTATTACATGGATTTACAATAAAACAAATTCAGAGGTAGCTATGGGAGAATATATAAGCGAAAATCTGGATTCCTACACCATATATCTGCAGCATTATGAAGGCATGTTGACCCAAGTAATTAGCTGTGGGCCCAGAACATATCTGTTAGTTGCATGTGATCCCAAGGATAAGAATATGGTTTTTATAAAATATATGGATGAAAGCTGGATTAATGTTCAAGTAACAAATCTGGACAGAAATACCGGGCTTTCAGTACCTTTTTTTCGTATTTTTAAACTGATTTTTTGTCCTCTTTGTAAGGTTTTGCTTGTTTTTTTTAATTGTTTAGCATGAACAAAATTCTCTTGTGTTTTTTGGGACTTTTTAGGCATAGATAAGGGTTGGCCAGCATATGTTAGGACAGAGTCAAACATATTTCAGACTCATTTTAGGTCCGTCCTAACATACGCTGGCCTACCTTGCCTAAGCCTAAAGTCTAAAAAATCACATTAAAAAAACAAGAGGCAGCAAGGCGAAAAAACCAATGATTGTGGAATAGGGCCTAATTTTGAAAAAACGCTACATCTATTAAGCAATATTTTGAATACCGTATTTTCTCTAATGAACGCGCCCCCTGGAGAGCATCCAAAAAAATAAACGCGCCGGCTTGTTTGTTAGAGGAAATACGATATTTTAACATATGGTGTGAGCTGACACAGAGTTTGTGGATGTATCCTTGATGGGGGGAGGGGGGGGGGGGGGTGGTTTTGCCTTGGTCCCCCTGTTGTTTTTTGTGATTTTTTAGGCTTTAGGCTCAGGCAATCAACCTGAAAACTCACGAAAAAACAACAACAGGAAGACAAAGACAAAAAAACCACCTATCGAGGGATAGGGCATAGTTTTTTATATTTCCAATAAAGTGATTGATTACAGCTTTTGAATACTCCAAGAGAAGCCTTGATGACATCACGAAACAAATTCTTCTCGAAAATTTAATTACAATACCAACAATTAATAAATTTACCATTTTTTGCTCTTGTGTGCCAATGCTACATTTTTTTATTGGAATTTGTGTAAAAGTTGACTAGTTCTTTTCAGCAATAAATTTCATGCATTATAAGTGAAATATTTACTGGCTAGAATAATAATAATTTGGATATGGGACAGCTCGCACTCCTTTTCATAGGGGACAGTGGTCCATGCAACAACAAAACGAGATGGTCATCAGCTCGATATATATTTTTATGTTTCAGGTCCCAACACTTGTTTACTGCACGAATCCGATCATTGTAAAATGGTTTGACGTCAGTGAAATGCCGCTTTGAAAAATAATTTCGAAAAAAAAATTCGGGCGCATTTGAACTTGTCAAATTCTCATTGCCATCAACAAGTGTGGTGCCTCAAATGACAGTTTGAAATTCACATTCATTATTTACTATTCCAAAAATGTACAGATTTTAACTAAAACTAATACATACTAATTTACTTATGTACATCTTTTTTCTGATAAAACTCATCTACTTTTTCATAATTTGGTTCAAATGG
Source organism: Ditylenchus dipsaci (assembly GCA_004194705.1). Taxonomy (NCBI): domain Eukaryota; kingdom Metazoa; phylum Nematoda; class Chromadorea; order Rhabditida; family Anguinidae; genus Ditylenchus; species Ditylenchus dipsaci. Next base: position 30,319 of record SADC01000895.1, on the reverse strand, counting down.
CTCAACGAGAAGTATTGAGATGATTTATTTCTGGAATTATCATGGTCTCTTGGCAAATTAGGTAGTGGTTTGGATGAATCGAAAATCCTTTCGCTAATTATTTTAGAAGCTTCGCAGCTGAAATAAATTATTTTTTCATTGTTGTATTAGCGTGTTCAAAAATAATCACCTTGAATTTTTCGGTCTTATGGTAACAGACCAGTAAGTTAAAGAAAAAGAATATCCAGCAATCATAAACAACGAAGACAGTAAGCAAATTGTAAAAATTAACAGAGCTGGGAGTTGTGCAATTAAAGGTAGTTGAGAAAACAAAGATGCAGCAAACCGTCCAATGGATTGGCCAAACTGAAAAATTATAGATTATTTATTGTTGCCTTAGCAGGCAAAAATAGTCCTAACCATTTCACTTATGGAAATTATTATTTGTGAGCACATTTTTGAAATCACTGCTATTGGGTTCAATCTCCAGAGAATATCCCTGCCAAGAGAAGTAGAATGGTAAGTCTCACAAGAGCTGACAAACAAATCAAGGATGTGCAAATGACTCTGTAAAAATTTCAGAAATATAGTCAAACCCTGGTATAGTGACAGTGTCACTGTGACACTCCTTCAAGTTGAAGATTTCTTAGAACTAATATTTTAATTATTCTTTCATAATTCTGTTCGTACAGTTTAGTCCAGAAAATCGTAAGCAGTTTCAAAAACAGACTTTTCAAAAAAAAACTCCAGTGTTCAAAAGAGAGTGTTATTACATGATTTTATCTTTTTCAAAAAAAAGTCGGACCTGTTCTGATTGGGGAGGGGCGCCCATTTTTTGCAATATATATATTTTGGCGCTACCGGAGTATACACCCCCCCCCCAAATGAAATTTTTTTAAAGTGTTTCCAAACACCCTATATCGACCTAAAATTGCCTCAGAAGCTCGAAAAAGGCATTATTTTGTGTTCTAGTCAATAAAAAATTGAGTTTTGGGACACCCAAATATACCTATTTTGACCATTTTGAAAGGATTTAGGGCCATATTAGGGTGGGAAAGGACCAAAAAGGGCCAATTTAGTGTGAAAAGGAAGATGTTGAACATAGTTTTGTTGACTGGGGCTACCGCATAAATAAACTCTGGTATGCATACATTTTTATTGCATTTTTTCATGAAAACTTACATAACAAGTCAACGGCATGCCTTTGAGAAGCATAGTTTCTTTTTCATTTTGTACACTGTGGTAGTGTGCAAAGAGTTGGAATAATAGCGAGCTAAATCTTAACTATTATATGTAATAAAATGTATAACAACGAACCTAGTTGCTGTAAGCGCTATAAAGTTATGTAAGTATGGAAAGCGTCGACGAAAGAAATAGCGAGAAAAAGAACGTGCATTTAAAAACACTCCCAGCAAAACAACCATCCAAATCACTGTAAAAAGCCCAAACTGGAAGAAATAGATTATCAAATTGAATATTGTCTCCATATAACAAATAGTTGGTTCTATTCCTCCCTTTTAAGCATCAACTTGTTTGGAGTATTGTCTAAATATTTTACTAAACATCATGTTTGTATACAAACTTTTTTATTTTTATTTATTTTTCATAGCTAGCTCTATATAACAAAATGTAAGTAGTTAACTATGAATAGTTGGTTATTAACGTTTAACTGTAAATAATTAACTATAGATAGTTTAGAATTAGAAACTTTGAACTTTTTTTTCAATTCTAATAAAGAACCCTATTTTTTACTTCTTTACTGATTTTCGATCTTCATTTTCTCACCTATTCAATTTTTATTCTTAGTCAGTCTTGAATGTATGAATAAAATTATGAACCATCTAAAAACAGCGGACAAAAACTTACTTTTTAATGTAGGAGAAGCTTTAGATAGCAAATTCTTCGCTGTAATCACTTTTTGGCTTACGGTTCCTTCAATGCTGACTATCTAAACGTACATATTTTTGCCTTTAAACTGACGCAAACACATACCTTGACTTTTGGTTTTAAAAAGTCGGTCATTTGCTCCACATCTGACTGTTTTAGAGATATAGTCGTTAAAGGTCGACGAATCATTGCAAAACAGATAGATATTATATTATAGTTACAAATGATGCTAATACTTGATTTGAATTTGGCGTTGTGTTTTTTGAGAAATAGTTTTTTTTTGAATTTGAAAAAACCTGCAAAATATTGCTTTCTATCAAGCGTATAAAACTGACATCTTTGATTACTGTATTTCCTTTAATTGCCCCCCTCCTCTAATTGCCTCCCTCGACCCTGAGCTATTGTATCTCGGAGCAGAATTCTGTTTTCGAACAGTTTTTTCTTTTTTTCCGTGATCTTTACTGATTCCGCAATTTAAATTTCGCATTTTCACCCAGAAATTTTTAAATGACTCTATTGAGCGCCTCCCTAGAGGTCGATCGAAAAATAAGCGCTTGGGACCGCAGAGGAAATACGGTAAATGTCGGCTTTCCAAGTAAACTTTCAGACTGAACCATGAAAAATATTAGATTTGTAGTTTTGTATTAAATAAAAGGCGCTAGTAGCAAATACCCCCCCCCCCTCCCAAGCATCCGACCTTTAAAAATCACTGTAACTACCCTTGCAAACAACAAGTTTAAGCTTAGCCCTTAGGCTTGGGGGTAGGTCAGCGTACGGAAGTTGTGACTAATGAAGAGTTTGCGCACAATTTCCGGGGTCTGGGACATAAATTTGGGTACTTGTTAGTAAAGTAAAAAAAGTGAAAATCGTTAGGGGGGGGGGGGGGTGACTGACATTCGACTCGCTACAATTGCGACTCGCTACAGATTGCATTTTCTATTGTTATGTGGTACAGATTGTTGTACCAGACAATTAATGGCCGCTTCGCGGCCTAGACTAGCACACTCCACATTGCAAGGGATAGGGGAGCATGTAGTACATGTTTTTGGGTGAAATGGACAAAAAAGTTAAAGTGTAGCGAGTCGCAAAAAGTGTAGCGAGTCACAATTGTAGCGAGTCGAAGTTTTACCGGGGAGTAGTCATTCGCTACTAAAGTCGAATAAATAATTAACAACAGACTATTTGGTGTTATTTATTCAAACTTTATGCAGTTAATTACATTTAACATTTTAAACATTAGTTCTTTCTTATTTTCTTATAACACAACAACTTATTGAAAAGAATATGACATTTATCTACAACACCATTATAACTTTTCAAAAAATTAGCTAAAAATGTCTAAAAATGCAAGTGAAAGGAATGAAAATGATTAACTCGTATTCCATTAATAAAATTTTAAATTCATACAAAAAAATCTTAATTCATTTACAAGGATTTAGGTTTGGTAGTAACATGTTTCTTGTGCCGCTTCCTATTTTCATTAGATCTCTTTTTAGTGGAGTGAACAACACAATTTTCCGGCTTGTTTTGAGAATCGCTGTCAGTAGTGTTGGGCCTTTCTGTAGATTTGTTTCTGCTAAATAGGCTCTTCACAAAACCCCAGACGGTTGTTTTATTGGATTGTTTGCTATTAGCTTGGCTACTACTATCACAGCACTCTACATCTCCTATGGACAAGCGGTACAGGGCTGCAACAATTAATGAACCAAAGTATGACACGTTAATGTTTTAAACACGCGAACAGTAACCTGCCGCGACGAGATATTGTAAAACTGGCCAAACTCTCTTTGGCCAGTGCTATTTTACTTATCTATTTGACCCACTGGGTGGTACAAGGGTGTACCTTTAATATTCAGGAGCAATATAACAAGCAGTCCTCTATCCTTTAAAAGAGGAGAATTAACATTAATCAGCAGCTCGTTCACTTGGTCCACTGATAAACATACGAACATTAATTTGCCATCTGTTTCATATCTATTTAATTTCATTTAATACAAGAAATGAGACAGTTTCTTGTATCTCATTTGTATTCTGATTAGTATTCAGATTTTGACATTATACGTGACTTTATACGTGGCACATATAAATCAAAATTTAAATTTATAGTCAACTGTAGTAAGTATTTTCATCTGTTAAAATCGAGTGTTAGGATACTTTTGAATCAGCTGTCAAAATAACTGTGAAAATGTGCTATTTTATGGGATGGTGTAATTTGTCGGGGAGTCTCTTATCGAAAATTTTTTCGTTTTTGCAAACTATAAAAATCACGGATAAATGAATTTTTGAAAAATGTAGCACTGGTATGAAAAAACTGTACTACTGTTTTGAGAAAATTGTAGTACAGTTATGACTGCCTTTGTGAACTGTAATAAAAATTTAAAGTCTGGTACAATTCTAAATTCTACGTTTTTGCAACTGTACTACAATTACTGTAGTAGTAGTTGTTAAGCCATGTCCTAGACCATCATTAAGCAGAAACGTGACTCAATTTTCGGCCAAAGAGACAGGCGTTTTGCGTTTTCGATTCGCCTTTTAAACTCTTTCTGGCTTACAAGGAAACCGCCCGAACTGTACGATTAAATTCTCAAATTCTGTTTAAGCCATCTTGTAGAGTATGGTCGATTTGTTTTAGTATAGCCGGAGTTATTTTGGCGGACAGCGACAAAAATTTTGAGTTCTAGGTCAAAGAAAACCGGAAAAACCCGAAAAACGCCAAATTTAGATATTTCAGTGCTCCGATTTTCGGTGTTTTGTTTGTCAAGTGCTAAATCTGATCATTATGACCTTATGTTACTTTTTAATTTCACGTCTAACAGTGATGTTTAAAAAAAATTCGAGAATCGATGAAGCATCGATGATATTTTAAATTTCAAAAACAGTTGGAAATATTTTTCGAAACATCACAGTTGGACGTAAAATTAAAAAGTAACATAAGGTCATAATGATGAGATTTAGCAATTGACAGACAAAACACCGGAAATCGGAGCAATGAAATGTCCAAATTGTGCGTTTTTCGGAGTTTTCCGGTTTTTTGATCTAGAACTCAAAATTTTTGTCGCTGTCCGCAAAAAAACTCCGGCTACACTATACAAATCGATCATGCTCTACAAGATGGCTTTTAAAGAATTTGCGAATTTGATCTTACAGTTCGGGCGGTTTCCTTGTTAGAGAATACATGCTCTTTGGTCATTTTGGGGGCATATAAGATTTTTAATTTTGTCTCTTAATATTAATTCTGTATTTCATCAAATAATGATTTAGGACATTGGCTCTACCGGAATATCTCGCCGACAAAGCTTCCCAGGGTGGTGCTAAAGGTAAAGACGGAACCTGAAATTCGTGAGTCTTGCAAACACATTGTACCTCCACCACGTCCCTTTTGCGACTTCTAAACATCAATTTTTTCATTGAAAATGAATATTAGCAGATAAAAAACAGTTTTTATAAACAAATTACTTGTCTGTTGATGTCCCCAATACAAATCCATGGGTTGGAAGGATCTGTAGATACAGCCCATTTCTGCGATAAAACTTTTTGTTAATAATTTTAAAATTGGCCGTTCTTGACTTACCGAGTGATCTTTGCTATTTTTGAAGTTGTAAGTATAGGGTCGTACAGACCGCAGGTTGTAAACCTGAAAATTATTATAATTTTAGAAAATCAGTTTTTTCAACACCAACTTTGTAGGAAGAGTCACACTCTGAGGGCAAATCTCCAGCTCCATTCAGCCAGGTTTCTACGTAGAGAGATGTTTTGAGCTCAGGAGCAACAAAGTCGCTATACAAATCTGAAAGGAGTACTAGGATAGACTCGTTAAAGAATAGTCTAGTAAAAACCCTTTGCGAATTTCTTGTGCTTGCTAAAACTAATGAACCGTCGGCCTGCAGCTGAGTCGATCCTCATCACTGATGAGTAGTTTTGAGCTTTTCTAGGCAAACTTTTGCCGTTTATAGCCAGTGCTAAGTTAGGATAGAGTCTTTCGAATGAAGCAGGCAGTTGCTTTCATATACCTGAATAATTACTTTATGTGTTGTCAAACTAAATGCAAATTGACCTACAGATGGTGTTCCAAACAACAGTTGTTTACCTAAATTCAATACGAATTGCATACTCTGTCTTTGGCGCTAGTGGGATGCAGACCCTCCACCCACCCCTTTCAATAATTTAAGCTTAGTTTAGGTTAAGGCTTTAACGGTGACCTTCCCGCAGACGCCCCCACCTAGGCTCGATTTTGAATGAATTTAAAATTTGAAATAATATTTTTGTTGTCTCGCGAGGAATTCAAAATTTTGCTTAAATTAGATTTGAAAGTAGTTTCTGAAGTGAATTGGGCACACTGAGCATGAATTTGGTGTCAGAATAACAAGTTGGCCATTAAAAATAATTTTCAGTTCGAACTTGTTTTGAAAAGGGACTTTTTGGCAAAATCACAGCGGAGGCCAAGGCATGTTTTCAGTGACATTGGTTCAATCCATCTGGTAGCTGGTAGTTTTTTTATTAAAGCAAATCTAGACAGCTGAGTTCACTATGGCGCTGCTTTGTGTTGTTCGAAACACTCACTTTTCAGGTCACTTTTTGAAAACTTTAATTTACAAAGTTGATGTCCTCTGATAGGATCTGATAGAAACTGTACTGCAGTTGTAAAAATTGTCATAAAGTTTCAAGTTGTATATACCTTAGACTGAGATTTTTTAAAATTTTTAAAAACTTTTTTGCTGCAAAACATTATTCTGGTTTTATCTTCAATCAACTTACCAATTTCATTTAAAGCTGCCGTTGGGAAAGTGACACACAAAAAGATTGACCGTTTCGTTTTCCTGAAACCAAATTTTCATTAATGTTTTTGAATTGAAAGTTGTTGGAAAACCAGAATGAGGGTAGAAATAAGAGCCTGTAGCTGTTGATGGAAAATTAGGCACAGAGTGAATGAGCCAGAAGCCGTCGAAGTCGTCGAACAACAAGCTGCCTAGAAACCAATAATTGTTACTCACATTTCTAACTGTGGATAAAACCTTTCATGTGACCTCTTCCCGAATCTGCAAACTTTGATATAAAAACCAAAATTGGTGCGTAAAAAGATTGATATAAAAATTGAAGAAAATTTAGGGAAATACCTGTCTTGTTATTTGGATGTTCATCGTTATACAGGGCATAAAAGTCGTTCTGTAAAAAAATTGTTTCAATTCTTTTCTAAGTCAAATACTTATTTATTTTACAGGTAGTAAAATTGAGTTAGTAAAATAGGATGAGATTTACCGAAAATTCAACTTTAATTTAAAACTTTTGAATATGTGAGATTGTTATCTCATTATCACGAGAATTACTGAAGGTTAATCCTGTAAGGTGATGCAGAATTCAATATTGAGTATTTATATCGCGGTGAATTTTTTTGTGACTTTGAGTTTTTCGCCAAAAAAACCATTTTTCGAAAACAACTCAAATCCAGGGTTCCCAGACGTTATTTATACCTTATTTATAAGTTTTGTCCTTATTTTGGAATTCCAAATCTCATTTTTTCAGACTTTTTAGTCAAAATCTTATTTTTTAGCAGCAAAACAGCGATAAGCACTAGATAAAATTGCGTATTTTAGGAAAATACCCTAAAATGTCTTTATTTTGAGCAAATGTCATTATTTCGAAAAAAATCTGCGAACCTTGCTTTAAATGGGTAGAAAACGGGAAAAGACAAACGAGATTGCCATTTCTTAGAAAAAAATTGACAAAATTTCGGTGAAAATGATGATAGCCCCCTTATAGTTGAAAAATGAATACTCATGGATACTCATAGAGCCAAAATATGTCGGTCTGCAAATATTGGGGCTGATTTTAATTTCTTTTGGGAAAAGGCGAAATTTTTCAATATTCCACTTCGGTTTTTCTAACGCACCTGTTTAGAGCTTTGGAAGATTTGCTTGATAGTCATGCCAATAGCGCTGCTTTCACTGCCAATACCTGAAAACAGCCTTAAAATGGCATGCGCACGCTAATAAGAGGTGGCGCCCGGAATTCGAAATTTTCCTAATCATTGAAAATTTTTCAACTTGGTTTTCAACAAAACCACACCTAAAATTAAATTCTAGGCCTTGTTTTGTTAGAAACTAGAGTTGTTGGCGACTGGTTATTGTATAGTTTCGGTTAACCTGGTCCTGCTCAAAGTGTTTTGACAGAATACCAACAAGTTTTTAGTACCATTAGATGCGCAAAGAATTTCGAGTACCCCAATTAAAAGATCATCGAAGACAAAAGAAAATCAAAATTCACCTAAAAATTGAAAAAACAGCCAAAAAGGCCATGAAAAGCAACCCAGTTAATCGCGTGCGAATCTTATAAACCCTCATAAACCCTATAAGAAACCAAGTTGAAAACTTCGTACAGAATTTTAATGATTAGGAAAAAATTTTCTATTCCTTGGCACCACCTTTTATTAGCGTGGGAATGCCCCTTTAACTTTGCTCGTTAATTTTTTTACAAATTTTCTTTTCTCAAACGTTTGAACATCATTGCAACATAAGGTTCTCTTCACCTGTTGAATTATTTTCACTGGAATTTTTTACTTATTTTGCTCTACAGTGTTGATCGTAAACTGCTCACGAGGCAATAATTCTCTAAAAATTTAAGGTCCCACATAAAAAACAAATCTTTATATAAAAAAACGTTTGGGAGCCCTGCTGTATAGTCATTTTTCCTACTTACTTTGTTGAGACATGACCCAAGCATTAGTAGTTGAGTCGGCATAAATAAATGCTGTTCCTTCAGACGAGTATCCGCTACTTCTGTCTGTCTCAATCACTGGAAGTTTGTAGGCAAAAAACCTACAATTCGAATAAAAAATATGTAAGCTCAGTCTAAGTACATGAAAATTCTACCAGTCCACATTGTTTCCATTCAGGATTTGCATGAATAGGCTATCGCGTAGGAGGACAAGCAAAGGATAATCAAGCAAATTCCCTGCACCCAGCTACTTACCGCCGACATAGCGATGGTCTAAATATGGTTAAAGGTTGACCCAAATTTGAGATTCGAAGTCAGATGTCGAGGTCAGAAAATCAAAAATCATATTCCGGTTTCGAATTTGTCGCCAGGGTCATAACTTGCCCAGCCCTAACCGTTAGTGTCGTATAAAGCAACTGATCCCTCATGCTTAGGTTTAGGCTTAGGGACTGGACATTACTAATATTAGCTTTTTCAAAAATATTCTAAAACGGTGCATTAGGTACCCTAAAATGATTAAGAAGGGGGGGGGGGGGAGGCAGGGGTGGAGTGGTATACGGCACTAGAGTCCTAAATTTTTATTTTTTTTATCCTAAATATCGAAAAGTTTTTAGTTGGGGAAAAAATATTGACAATACATGAAATCACATTTCAAAACAGGAAAATTTGCAGAACTGAGAGCGGTCAAAAAAGGGACAGGGTCGATTCGCATTCACGTTACTCGCATTTGACAAAACTCGTATTCGCAAAATTCAAAATTGTTTTCTTGGCATTGTTTTTTTGACCCACTTTTGCAGTATATTCTTGGGCAATTTATCACACAAATTTGTAGCTTATCTCACTGGCTACAAAATGAGTGGTAACTTACTAGAAAGTGGACTGCAAAAAGTAGGCCAAAAACAACGCCAAGAACACAATTTTGAATTTTGCGAACACGAGTTTTGTCAAGCGCGATAAGCGCGAATACGAATGGGTTCTGCCCCTTAAAAATGACATCTGACTATCTATCTCTAAGCGATTTTAAAGAGTTGAAAAATAATAATAAAAATACGGACAAAATATGCATAAAAACAGTATTCTTAAACAAAAGCTAAAGCTAGAACGCGTTTTTATGTGTTTATGTGTTATAGAAATTTCTAATGCAAACCAATAATCTGACATCGAAACCCCTAACCTACTTATCGATTTTTTTGATAAAGTTACGCTTGAAAGTTTCACTTTATGACTTGCAAACGCTCTATGCAATTATAAAACAAACAATCTATTCTTGAGTTTAAAACAAATTAAAATTATTTTTGCAATACTAAAATGCGAAACTTCGAAGCGCAAATCTACTTGAAAAATCTAAAAGTGTATTAGACGCAAAAAAGTTTTTTATCCATAAAACTTGGATTATCTTCAGTAAATTTTTCTGGTGGTTCTTTCCTTTCGGTCCATTTTTGGTCGCCAACGATTGCCTTAGAACTTTATGCTTGAAAACTGTAAGAGTCGGCAAGATTTTGAAATACGATTGTACGGCTTTTGGACAAAAAAATTCTAATCTTGAAGCAATGTTTTGGATGCACTCCTTATCATTCAATAAATTTGTCGAAATTCGAAGTTAAACTTTATTTCAAAGTCAATTTGATTTTCAACGCCCATGAGACTAACGGCTAACAACATTTAAACAAAGAGCAATAACGAATAATGAGTTTCTTGGGTGGCTGTTGATTAATCAACCACTAACTGGATGCAACAACATGGAAAATGGGTGTGATTATATATGTACAATTGTGCTTTAGTCTTCCTTTTCTCTGATGGCATCTCTGAACCTTTCATCAAACAAAGACAGCTCCGCCCTAAACACACATGTTGATTAGATATAGTGAGTAGAGAAAAGATTTGAACCTACAACAAGTCTGTGATGGCACTGTTCAAAGCATCAGCCTGGCAAAAGAATAGTTCAGATAATATAATAAATTTAGCTAAGGTAACATACTGGAGTGGTCTCTGGAGTTGTCTGGATGCGGAGGTTGATCTTGTGAAACAAAGGGTGGGGATTTCGGTAACCTAAGATTTTTTCAGATAACATTTAACAATCAATATTTAAGAGTGATCATATTTAACCAATTTTCGTTCAGAGTCGAACGTACAATGGAATAGGTCCTTATTTTAAGGGGGGGGGGGGTAGTACACTGGAATAGCTTTTGGGGGGGGGGGGGGTACAATGGAATAGCGGCCAAAATTCATTGTTTGGAGATAACTGTGAATAGTTAACTATTTAATATTAACTATACACAGTTTACTGTTCATAGTAAGATGAATAAGTTAACTATGAATAGAATGCGTTACTCTTTCGAGGGGAAAGTCTAAGTTGTTCAACTATTTTTGTTCACTTTTTCTACTCTACGTGTGAGCATAATCGACCTTTGAAAATCAGCCATCTCTATTTAACTAAAAAATTACCAGCAAAAAGCACTTGAGGATCTGAAAAAAGTCTTACAGCAATGAAAAACACAATAATTAGCCGTAGTTTGTCAAAAAAAAACTTCTCAAAACGTACCTTTCAACAACTGGCTAAAAATTCACTATGTTGATTGATCAAAATATATGACAAAAAAAACTTACTGCTTCAGCAAATTTCCGAGCGTATGGTCCTCTTTGTGGAATGTGAAAACAGCCTTAAAAATCATACTATTATAATATATTGAAAGAAACCACTTACAGCATTGGGGACCTTGGTATCCTTCTCTACAACTACTTTTTCTCACCCTCAGCCAACAAAAAAGACTCATACGCTGGAGGAGCATTCATTGGTGCTGATAATTAGTCACTAACAGCAGCTGAAATACTAAGCAATCCTTTCAACTAGCTTTTAAAAATGACTCGAGATTAGTTTTGAAATATCAACGGAAACGTTAGCCAAATTACTTGTGGCACTAATTTAAACTTTAGTTCTAGTTCAATGTTTTAGAGTCAACTGTCACAGTTATTTCATTCCCTGTTATAGGGCTGGCGGTCTTATTTTTTACCATCTACAAAGGCATACAAAAAAAATTAGACACCGCAACGCAAAATTTCTCAAGCAGACAGTGTCAAAATGAAGAAATTTTATCGAAAAGCTAGCGAATTAGAACATCCTGTTTTGAATCAATTGACTGAATTAGATGAATTTCGCTGAATAAGCCCTTTCTCGTCATGGCGTCCTAAGTTTAAAAAAACGAATACAGACAATAGACGGTCTCAGGCCTCTTCAATTGTATATTCAGAGTTTCAGAATTTTTAAACTAAAGAATTTAAGAGTCTATTTTTTAACTATTTTTAGTTTGAAGTCGGATTTTGCGACATAAATTTTACCAAAAAAATCAATATCCTGATTGTGTATATACAAAATGACCAATTTTTCAAGATGGTGGTCTAATATCTTATCATGTAATTTTAAGATGAAAATGGAGATTTTATTGCAAAATAAATAAGTAGCAATGCCCTGCAAAATCAATCATAATAAAAAAATCATAATAAAAATGAATAATAAAAAACAGATTGTGTATTTCGATGCAATTTGCTTTGACAAGTTTTTAAGTCAAACACTCATCGAGATTTTGTCAATTTTGAGTTAAAACCCAAAGTAAGTAAAATATACATGTATTAACCGAGGGTTGCAAATGAAAATAAAAAGCCAAGATACCCTTTTTGCAAATTCATACACAATCTATTGATTACAAGAACAAACAATAATGAATATTAGCTTGAAATAATGTTTGAAATTCGTCGTTCTTGTTGTTCGCAAATATATGAGGCTAATTTATCCCAGACAGACCTTGATAGAATCTTGATATCTAATCACTGTCACTATTATTGTTGCGCACACTACTGTCATAGTTAACCGCCTCGTCCTGAACACTTTCTAAGTTTAATATTGGCATTAGGTTTTACATTAAATTGTATAGATTCAGGTTTTTCAAAAAAACAATATGGTTATATCATTCTTAAAAAGCTGTTTTCGTTGCAATGATTTTCAAAGCAAAATCTTGAGATCGAGCTCAGATTTTTCCGATTTTCAGGGATCCAATAAAAAAGCCGGCCGGCTCATTATAATATCATAAGCCACACAAATTCTTGAAAGGAATTTAAATAGCTAATTAAAATATCCACCCCATAATGATCATAATCGTCGTCACTGGTGCTTTCATTCTCGTTCTGATCACTTCTGTTGAATTCATCTTCGTCTGGGTAGTCATTTCTGTAGTTATTCTCAGCATTGGAGTCTTGAGAGTCATTATCATCCTGCTCATCCGAATCCCCATTTTCACCACCATAAAATAGCTGAAGTTCTTCGTCAGTAGGTAGTCTGACTTCGAGTGTGTCTGAAGAACTTATTTTCTGCTGCTGCGCCTTACTGCTCGAAATGCCAGTTGGGTTGGACCAGTAGAAATCGTAGACATAATCTTTGTTCGGCTCTCCTAAATCATATTTCTAGACATATTAGATTGTTAAATAATCCAAACTGGGGTGCGTACGGCTTTTTTGTAAATCAAAGTCAGAAATCGATTGCTATCTGACAGAAAAACTCGTGTTTTTGGAAGATTTAACAATGAAAAAATCAGAAAATCGGATAAAAATTATAAAATTTGAATTTTTTATTCATTTTACTCTACTGTCCAGAAACCCATGAAATTTCCTTTTGGATTTTTTTTTAATTTTTTGACATTTTAAACGACTATCCAATCTTGCCATGAACTTATTAACATACCTATCTCCTCTCCAACTGCTCCGTCCATCATAGACTCCACCTGAGCCAATGGAGCTGTGCACGCCTTTTCAAACTCCTGTTTTTCCTTCTCATCCAGACCAAAATCACTTATTGCTCGAGCTGCCTTCATAACCTCAAGAAATAAATATAATGGAAACCATGAATCCTGAATTTCATCCTCCCAAAATCACCTCCAAATATCCATGATCCAGCACTGACACCTGTCTTCTACCCAAAGAGTTTTGTTCTGGATTGTAGTCTACCATCTCGACCACTTTATGCTCCCTGCTGTCCAAAAATGGAGCTGCAGCTTTGTAATCTTAAAGCAGTAGGGGTATCTTTGTGGGTTTCTTCTATTAAATAATACCTTCACTTGTGCCCACTAGGCGGTAGATTATCTCTCGAGATTCCAGGCTTGCACTTTTTTCCTCATCAGGACTCGCAGGTTGGGCGGTCGAGGCAGCTTCGTTGTCGGTTCTCAACTTTTTGGAGGAAACCATAAGACCTAGATCACAGTTGGTTCACAGTGGTCTACAATAAGAAATAAAAAATACTGACCAGCCAGTGGGTCAGTAGTTCTCTTGCGTCTTATTCTGAGAATAGTGGATGTTGGCGACAGGAAGTCAGCGGAAGCTGACGAGCAAGGAATGTTCTGATTCATTTTGTAACAAAACTAAAAAAGAAAGTAATAAAAAATTTTGGCTGTCACCAGCGAGAATCGAACCAACGACATTTTCCCTCGTAAAAATTGAAGTGCACCCCCTCCAAAGAGTATGAGTTCTCTAGCCGTCGAACAAAGTGGTACATATTTAAAAAAAGCCCGATCCTTTGCAATGTAAAGTGTGCTCGTTTTTCGCGCGAAGTGCCGAAATACCCTCGGTATTTCTACAAAAAAAAAATTAGTTATAATAATAAGCGCAACACCCTTAACTCATACCCCTCGGTTTTAATACTCTTTGCTAGGGGCTGCACTTCAGATGCTGTCATTTTACCTAACTAGTGATAAAAGAGGTTACCAAGTCCTTAAGCTATTACACGCTATGCACAATTTGTTTTTGTGTATTAATAATAAAAAAAGTTGAAACTTTTTATATAAATTCACCCCTGCTGACCATACAGAGCTAATTAAAAATGGTTTGCAAAAGAAAGGTCGCAGATAAAAAGGTCATTTTAGCGGCAATTTGAATGGACAATTTATAATGAAAAATATTTATTCGAGTAAAAAATATTCTCATCTGCATACCGTATTCTCTCTATTAGTTCCACACTCTCTATTAAACCCGGACCCCCAACTGAGAACTTGTATCTCAGCTCAGAGAAAAAATTTAACAAAGCTGTTTATTGCATTTTCTTAACTCCCACGAGCTCTACTGATTCCGCTCTTTGGATTTTGAATTTTCACCAAAAATCTCGAGATCGACCGCCAATTTTTCCGATTTTCGGACGATTGAAAAATAATCCCACATGTGGAACTAATAGAGAGAATACGGTATACCGTATTTACTATATTAAGTCCCTCAATCTCAACCTACAGCAACCATTTTTCAAATATCTTTTTGGCCTTTTCCTTATTAGCACGAGCTCTCCTGATTCCACTTTCCATATTTTTGTTGAGCACTCAAAATCTCTAAATCGACCTCAAAATTTTACGTTTTTTAGGGGTTGAAAAATAACTCCCCATGGGGACTTAATACAGTAAATACGGTATGTGTGTGTGATCTCGAAACTTTCAAACAACTTCTGGTTTGAACTTTGGAGGTCCAGCCGCCCTTTTTTAGTAATATGATTCTCAACAAATTTATGGATTTAAATTATCCATGTGAAACTTAGCTTCGTTCAAAGAGCTTCCAAAAAACTTTTTTGTCACTTTCGGCAAAAAAAATTTGTTTAGCCTATTTAATCTGCCCATGGTTTTTTCCTGACTTTTTCCTGCCGTTAAATCGAGGGTTGGCTGTATAAGCAGACCCTGTCTTTTTATTCATGTCAATGTATCAATACACTTTTGCATGAATCAATAAACTAGTTACTAGTGTTTAAAACAAAAATATAGGTATACAAGCAAATTATTAGTAGTAGTGGTGTTATTATTAAATTGAATGCAACATCATCAAGCAATATCCAGCATTGGTTTAATTTTCTTTGGATTTATTATTTGTGGTAGTAATTCACAGTGGTGGTAGTAGTAGCTGCTTAGATAAAATACAACGACAATTATAAGAGGAACAATATCTCAGAATAAATTGGATTACAAGTGGAGGACAACAATACCATGGGATTATCAGAGTAATAGGTTTACAATGAAGTTTTAGGACAAAACTTTAAAAAATGCTTCAAAAAAATTATTGAAAAAAATAGACTAAAATCTTTTTTCGACAAAATTTTAATTGTTCATCGCAAATTTTTTTTGACAACCTTACTAATATAAATGTCAAACATACAATTTTTTCCATAGAAAATGCATATTTATGGGCTATTCCCTAGTTTATAATCTCTTAGGTTCGACTACACGGCTAAGTTTCGGTATACACCCCCCAGTCAAGTTCGGTATACACCCCCAGTTTGCCTTGGTCCCCCCAGCTGATTTTTTTAAAAAAATTTTCGAAATTTTTGAACGCTGCTTTTTTATTGGGTTAAAGTTGAAAAAAATTCGGAAAATTTTTTAAAAAAAAAATTAGCTTGGGGGGACCAAGGCAAACTGGGGGTGTATACCGAAACTGCTCCGACTCCACTAAGGTGCATGCCATATTTTTTCGTTATTTTTTTTCACAATTTGTATCCTAGGGCTAAATTTTTCAGGCAAAACCAATTTATAAAAAAAATTCACCTGAAATTTTCAGTTTTTAAATTTTATCGTAAACCGCGGTCCTCCAGCTGAAACTTTTAATTCTAATTATAACTTTCAAGGCGAAAAAAACTTTGCAAGCGTTATTGTACTGTCGAAATTTGGTTGTGATCATACTTGCACGTTTCCCAAAAAAATAAAAAGCGCCGCCGCCTCCGCCGAGGTTTTTTCAAAATGAGCGCCGCCGCCTCTGCCGCCGCCGGCATTTTGAAAATTTCGCCGCCGCCGCCGGCGGAGCGCCGGCCGCCGGCGCTCCAAAATCGCTAATTTTGCCCGGCGGGCCGCCGGCGGGAGGCGGCCGCCGGAGAGAAATTAGCCATATTTGTAATTTTTTTTGAATTAGTATTGCTATTTTTTTAAATTTTTATTTATTATGAAAATAACTCTAGCTATTATTCTGTTACTTCAAATCTCTATCAAGTAATAAGTAATAAAGTAATAAAAGTAATAAAAAACTAGTAATAAAAATCAAGCTTTTTACAGAATTTTTTCATCAATTTATAAACGAATTCTGTCTATAAAAATGAGCGCCGCCGCCGCCTCCGCCGCCGGCATTTCGAAAATTTCGCCGCCGCCGCCGGCGGAGCGCCGGCCGCCGGCGCTCCAAAATCGCCAATTTTGCCCGGCGGGCCGCCGGCGGAAGGCGGCCGCCGGCGCTCCGCCGGCGGCCGTGCAAGTATGGTTGTGATGCCAAAATTTAGCCTTAGAACGCGTAAATCTTAACCAAAATAAAAAAAATGTCGACATGCTGCTGAGTGGATTCAAACCTGATCATTATTAATCCAAGTAATTTGTTTCTAGTGCCACTTTGGTGCCCACTTCGAAAATCTTATTCAACAATTAACATTGCCAGCAGTCTTTTTTGTTGTTATTTCAGAGGTAGATAGAAGGGGAGTGCTGAACTTAAATAATTAGGTAGAGCCTAATCTAGCAGCACCCTATTTTCACAAAAAGAGTGCAGTAAAATCTAAACTTAAAGGTCTTGAACTTCACATCGAAATTGTTGTGTTTTTAGGGCATGCTAGGGCATGGAAATGCTTTTTATTTTTCAGACTAGACTAGACAAAGACTTTGGTAAAAAAAGTTATCTGTTCCTGGGCGGGAAAAAACCCTTTTTGGCCGCTTAAATACTTGAATCTTCAGTTTTCGACTAATCCACTCCCATCGATGATTCAACTCAGAATTACATTAGATATTACTTAGTAGCAGCCTAAAGTTACAAAAAACTTAAGAAAATTAGGATTATGCTCAACAACAATTAAATTCCTCTTTAGTTTACATCCAGCCCTACCATGTCAATCAGTCAGCCTTTTCTGCAGTGCTAGTGCTTGGTGACTGTCCCATTTCCTTGCCTAACCTCATATATTGGTCACTTGGCTGTCTTGTTGTCTTCAAACCACTACTATTTCCTGACTTACTACTGCCTGCAGCAGCTGACATAAACAACTTGTTCCTCAGTGCTGGATCAGCTAGAATAGATCCTAGCGTAGTAGCTTCGTCGATCTCGCCATTCTCCAGAGCATGTTTTGTGAGAAAGTTGTGGGCTGTTTCATTCACTTGGTTGTCCATAGTGAGCATCCGCCTGGTTGGTATGTTGCAAACTGTGGAGGGGCTCTAGAAGTGCTGGTAATCTGGATAGTCTCGGAAGTGCTTGGCATGCTATTTGAGGTGGCTTGACCAGGCTGTTTAGATCTTGATTCACCGGGGAAATTCAAGCCACCAGGGCTTACTGAAGCAGTGCCGGAAGATGTAGATGGATCGGTTGAAATGGCATCTAGAAGGCTGACCGAGGCTAAAACGTCCAGCCCAGAAGCTTCTGGCTGGCTAAGAGCAGGTAGACAGCTTGGAAGCTGCTCCTGGCATAACAAACTACTGGCTAACTGCTGCGCTCCATGGTACAAACTATTGGCCACCGGTGCTGGAGTGGGCATTGACTGCTTAGGCTGGTGATCCTGGATGGTGTTGGGTATATGGGAAGTGGTAGTGCTATTTGCTGATATCCTGATAGGTTTAAGCACAGAAGCTGTGGACGGTATGCTTCCATTGCTTTTGGTGAGATTGGTGGTAGAGTAGTAGCTGGTGCTAGTATAGTTGTTGTCTGGTGTTGTGGAGTGATGGAGTAGAGAAGGTCGGAATATGTGCTGTTTGTATATATGGTGCTGGTTGTGCTGAGTGCTTGGGAGCATACTCTTGTCTTTTTCGCCCATAGATGCTGCCCTGGCTCTTTTGGCTGCGGCTGGCACAAGCAAGCATAGAGGTTCTGAAAAAAGAATAAGTTTTACATAAAACATCTTCGAATAATTTGGATAATTTTGTCGAATAATTCGAATAATTTTGTCTCACACGGAAAGTGCACGATCCACCGTGGCCTATTGAAAAACCTTATATAGCAAAAGATAGCTCTAGTAATTCTGATAACAAAACTGATGGCAGCATTTGCTACGTAGCGATCTACGCCGAGATATTGATCTTCGAAAATTGTAAAATTTAGCAGCTAGGATA
This sequence comes from Ditylenchus dipsaci, assembly GCA_004194705.1. Taxonomy (NCBI): domain Eukaryota; kingdom Metazoa; phylum Nematoda; class Chromadorea; order Rhabditida; family Anguinidae; genus Ditylenchus; species Ditylenchus dipsaci. The sequence continues at coordinate 11,666 of SADC01000895.1, read as the reverse complement.
TATAGCTGACTAACATCATAATCAAATATGTGAGTACGGTACAGTGGAAACATTATCGGTCTCCTTTATACGTAAAAGCCAAGTGCACCCCCCCCCCCTAAGTGCACCCCCCAAGTGCACCCCCCCCCCCTAGTGCACCGCCCAAGTGCACCCCCCCCCCCCCCTTGGTAGGGGGGACTTAGAGGGGGGTGCACTTGGGTCATTTTCACATAATTTTTGTAATGTTTTTATGTTATTGTCTTGAAGGGAAAGTCATTATTTTGAACTTCTTACACCAAAATTTGAATTTTTGCCTTCAGATATCAAGTTAAATGACTATTTTTAGGGTATTATCCACCTGTGTGCTACCCAAACGACCTGTATACTACCCAAACCACCTGTATAATAGCTAAACCACTCGAATAGTATCCAAACTCCCTGGATAGTATCCAGACCACACAGAAGATAATTAAACCACCTGGATCGTATCCAAACCACCTGGATCGTATCCAAACCACCTTAATCGTATCCAAATCACCTGGATGTTACCTAAATCCCATTTATCATGCCAAAACCACGTGGATAGTATTCTTTGCACCCACAGGGTTTCGAATCGTTGACCTCAGTTTTAAGAAAATTTTGCGGAAATTTAATTTTCTTTGTCTGAACTAACCAAACCAAGTGGTCGTCCACTTGGGGCAAATTTTTTTTTACTTTTTGGGTTCAAAAACCAGTTTTCTGGACTAATTCCGGCATGCTGAAGATGGTCTGATAGGGTTGAAAAACCGTTTTCTCGATCATTTATATCCCAATACTCAAACAATACCATACAAAAATACAAGAAATAATTAGAAAATGTCTACCGTGGACTATCGCTAAAGTGCCCTACAGAACACTAGCGTTCAAAAGCATCATAATAATGAGAACACTTGAGTGCGAAATTTAGACATGCGAGTGAGAGCAATAAGGTAGTTGCAGCTAGTCGAAAATAAAATTGTAATTTTTCGGTTTGAGAAAATACTAATTTCAAACTATGATTTTATTATTTACATTTTACAAACAGAGTACTAATTGAGTACCGATTTATCGTGGACATTTCAGTCTACGGGTCACGGAGAGGGGCACCTGGGCTTATAGAGAGGTGTAGCTTGTGAAAGTGTAGCTTCTAGAGAAGGTTGACTGTATTAGAACCAGAAATACCGCAGTTACAGGAGCTTTTTGAATCAAGGTTAAAACCATATTTAGGTGAAAAATCGTTGGGAACTCTTCAGGTGGTCTAGGTACAACCAAGGTAGTTAACGCCATCGAAATAGTTAGGGCTGTCCGGATGATTTGAGCACTAATCAGATGGTTTGGTACTTGGTATACTGTCTCCTTTATAATGTCACAGGTTTGACTCCCAGCTGGTACATTTTTTTATTATTATTTTTCCTAAATTTGCTTACCGTATAGCCTTTAGTAATCCCCCGCCCCCTCATTTTTGACTAGGATTTCAGAATTAAGGCCATTTCTGATTTACGATTTCAAAATTTTTCAGGGGTTGAAATATAATCCCCCTGGGTGATTAAAAGAGGTTATACGATATTATTAGCATCAAATAATCGATGACAGTGTTTGTTCACAACAAACGATCAAAGCAGAAATACTTTCAATAATGAATGAAATAAAAAATTGATAATAAATTTGAGCAACGTGTGAAACTGCTCCCGGCAAGTCTGACCAAGATCAAGAACCAAGAAAAAAATAAAATAATTAAAAAATGCAGCTGGGAGTCAAACCTGTGACATTAAAAAGGAGACCGATAGTGTTTATACCGTACAATACTGACATGTTCGATTGTGATGTTAGTCAGCTATATATCCTAGCTGCTAAATTTTACAATTCTCGAAGGTCAATGTCTCGACGTAGATCGCTCCATAGCAGATTCTTCCATCAATTTCGTAATCAGCATTACCAGAGCTATCTTTTGGTACATACGGTTGTTTCAATAGGCCACGGTGGGGTCGTGCACTTCCCGTGTCAGCAAAAACACCCACCCACATCTTGAGTCCGTTTTCGCCTTATCGTTAACTGTACGCTAATAACTGTAGAATTTCTCGTTCTTGAATTATATAGAAACTTTCAAATTCTATAGTTAGCAATGGGGCAAAATGTGATCAAATAGAAATCTATTCGTAAAACAACAAATTAAATTCCCCTACGTACCTTGGTTGCTATTATTAGCTGGAGCGTGAATATGTTGTTGAACAGTGGAAGCTATCCTCGGCTTACTAATATAGCTATTGGCCATATTCACACCCAATCCAGTGGAATGATGGTGGAATTATGATTGGTGCATATATCCACCACCTCCATGCAACAGACCATCTGTGGAGCTAGAGATAGTGGAGAAGCCATGCACCGAGCGCTTGGTTGTTCTGAAAGCAGTCAGTTATTTTAGATCAACCAGTAGACAACTAATCAAAACATACCGTTTGTCTGGATTTCCCCTAGGTGGCTTTATCTGACCAGGTGGACATTCGAAGATAAAAGGCAGAACTCTAGCACATACACACGTCATATCGTCTTGCTTCGATTTCCTTTTTCTAACTTTAGCCTCCTTCCCAGCTATAAATGAAAAAAATCAGTGATCGAACTATCAGAAAGGTGGGTCCTAAAAAAACTCACTGCTCTGATCCTCCGGATCAATGACCACCTGAAATTTTAGTTTTTAAATTTTATCGTAAATCTATAAGCATTTAACTGCACAGAAGAAATAATAATAATTACCACATTAGCACCGCCAGTATAATGAATGGAGAACTCATTTGGATCTTTGGTGGTTCCTTGGCTGGGACCGGCTGTTTCTATAATAAACAGATGGATTAGTTGTAAAAACATGATTGAGACACCCGCAACTCTTACTAATGAGCTGCACCATTGACCTCTTGGAAGTCTGGCTGTGCAGTAGTAGTATTGGCGGGTTGCTGGTTTCGCGGTCTCTGTTTCCGCCTTCTGAAAATAGAACGTGAGACCAGAGAAGGAATGTGCCGAACTGTGAAAACTGAAGCCGCCACCACTTTTTGAGACCAAGCGATCAGTAACATTCAAAATTATTCGCAATGAGTGAATCAAGTGGTTTTCAAAATGAGCCGCTAATCTAACCTGGATAACTGTCTACAGTTATTTTTTTACAGTCACTATACAGTCTAAGTCTATAAGGCGCTTTACAGTCCAAGATAACTGTAGATAGTTACCGTATTTCCTCTAATAGAAGCCCATGGGCTTCTATTTTTCAACCTCCCAAAAATCTTGAAATTGTCAATCACAAATGACCTTAACTCCGAAACCTTAGTCAAAAATACGGGGGGGGGGGCTTCTAATGGAGCATGGGCTTATATTAGAGGAAATACGGTATCTTAGACTGTTTTCGTGAGTCTTTCCCATATTTTCAACAATTCAAATTCATTTAAGTGATCAAATTCATTTAATACTTAAATCTAGTACAAAAATACTTATTTCTAGTACCAAAATACTTTTTTTCTAGTACCAAATTTAACATGCATAGAAAAACTCTTTGTGAAGTTAGAGATTTTTTCCTTGACACATGACCGTGTAGCCCTGAATCTCAGCTTTCTAACTAGACTTTAATTTCCTGTAAAAGATTTCAAAGATATGAAGATTTTGGGCTTTGTATGAAGTAGCTTTTTCGACCAAGTCAGTGGCGTAGCCAGGGGGAGGGAGGCAGGGGGGGCACGTGCCCCCCCGTCAGATTTTTTCCCTATTGGTGCCCCCCGTCAGATTTTTCCGAAAACGGTGTAGGTAAAATGGCCTCGAAAATTTGAAAACGGTGTAGGTAAAATGGCCTAAAAAATTTTGGTGCCCCCCCCGTCAGAAATTTCTGGCTACGCCCCTGGACCAAGTTCTTCTATTCAGACCCCTAAATCTCCAACTTTTTATTTTTTTTTACTGAAAAGAGATGTCTTGCTGAGTAGCCGAGATTCATGGCTACACGGCAGTTAAAAAATTTCAAAGTGTACCTACAAATTGAGGAGAAAAAGAAAAGATGAAAAAATGAAAATTTTGGTATTAGAACTAAGTATTTTGGTACTAGAAAAAAGTACCACCCTATAAGTGGTCATAAAAGTACTTTACTGACTAAAATTTCAGCTGGCTTGATCCAAAGAAGGTGATTGCTTTTCAAATTTTCAATTGCTTACACTTTTGGATTTTAGGTCCTCCATCAGTTTGATCACCTTCTTAATTTTTTTGCTGTCTTCCATCTCTTCCTTGGCACTAGCATATTGGGCATTTCACTTTTACGTGGCCTTCCTAAAAAATATTTCCACAAGATGCAAATTAGCCAAGACAAAATTATCGAAAGCCTTACCAACATGACGCACAACTCCAGGTATTTGTTGTTACTTGTGCTAGGTGGGCCTTTCTTTTCCCTTGCTACATCCACTCGGCCATGTACATCCTTTTCAGAATCTGAAACAATTAGAGTACAATCAAATGCCTGAAATATTCAATGAGAGGTGAAGCACTGTTAAATGGTGATATTCTTATTGACTAGCCACTTGTACATTCTCAAGCAGCATCGGGAAACACTGGTCACGGTCACTACTAAATCACAGGCAATAGTTCAACTGCCAGATAGCTGCACTTACCGTGATAAATTTTGGTAAAAGGACGTTTCCAGTTTTTCAAAAAAAAACCGGAACAGCAAAAAGTCATTTTTTTAAAAAACATCGCCTGGCAACCTAGACCCTAAATCATTTTTGCAGTTGCGGTTTTTTTCATTTGAAAAAAAAAAGGAAACTTTAACGCACCATATTTTTGATTAGGGTGGAATGGGGTAGTGCTGTTTCATCAGGTCGATTGGTTGTAGGGTTTCACATCACTTTTTTAAAATGCTTTTAATATCACAATTTATACCTTTTTTTTAAATCGCTGTTTTTTACTGTTTAGCAGTAATCGGTCTATAAAGTGACAACACAACGGTGTTTGAAAGTCTAAAGTGGTGATTTTAGAAGCGTCCAAAAAGTGATGTGAAACCTTTGGTAGGTGAAGCAGCTACCCCTGCTTCAGATACCCAAGTCCCTCAGATTTAACAGTGCTTTCACCAGTTTTTCTCATCTAGTCTCCACCAAAACAAAATAACATTACCATGCAAAAGGCGACGCAGTTTCTCAGGCACTGAAATATGACTTAATTCTTAACATTTCATTTACAAAATTATACCTACTGCAAGTTTCTTGACCACTTTTAACTAAGGGGTCACAAAAAATGCTCCCATTAAAATCACACCCCAATATTTAGGGCTATTTTTATTTTTGTCTTTTCCCAACCTTCATACCTTTCGAAGGCCTTATTTTTTGTTCCTCACATATTTGAATAGTTTCCTGATTACAATAAATATGTCCTACCATACACATGCCTATGCACCTGCATTAATTGCTCAAATGCCTCCTTTTCATGCAAGTAGTGAGTTGAAGCTGTCCATTTGATCTACCCTGAATTATGATTGAGCAAAGATTCAGAATATAATTTGATTAGTATCGAAACCCACATTCGCTGGGCGCACTTAGTGGCAGTCTTGTTAGTGGAAGTATTCAACTGTAGAATTTTTGGGAGTTCTAACGATGCGAGACTGTAACTCGCGCCCAACCATTCAGATGAATTGTCGTAGGAAGGTTCAGCTGCAATTGCTTGATTTAGGAAAAATGATTCAGTTCGGAAAAAACCAACTCTTGAGAAATTTGGTTAGAACAGGGTCATTGGCAGAAAGACGTAAGCGCAAGAAAAGTCTTCATCAGATATGCTAGAAATCGAGAATATAGACTGAAAATTTGGAAAAAATGTAGCGATCTACTTACAAGAAAGTGACTTCAAGTGTCCAAAATAATTTCTAAATATTATCGGTTAATATGCACATAAATATACCTACAAGTAGTCAAAAATTTTACCTTTGTATTGGGATAGTGGTCCTTGGGCTGAAAAAAGGGTTATGTAGAGTGACTTTAATCAAATATTTTGTTTTCGTACTGCAGTCGATATTCTCAATTATGACATTTTTGACCGTGCTTTATTTTCATAAATCTAAATTTTTTCCAATTTTGTTCTATTTCAGTTCTATTATTTCAGATATCTATTTACAACATAACCTCTGTGACTTAGGGTATCGAGCTGCATCCTAACAATCAGTATCTCGCTTACGAACCGCGGCTTGTGGAGTTGACCGAATAAACCGGTCAATTGACCGTAATTTGGGTCAATTTCACTAAAATTTGGACAATTTGACTGGTTAAAAAGGTCAGTTCTACAACTACACCATAGTGCAGTTCATGATTTGTGCTTTCCATTTTCATAAGTTAGAGAGTCTACTGTCGCGTGTATTGTAAAAACTATGCTAGTTTGGGCTGTTGTATCAATCAATCAAGTTATCTGAGCAAACAAGCAAATTACCTCTAAGTGCGCATACCACAAACTCAAAAGCCCTCTTTCTAAAAGATATTATAATTGATTAGATTGTTAGTTTGGAGATATACTGCTCACCTAATGCCCTCAGCAAAAATCGACAATCTTCACTGGTCAAGTCTTCTGGGTCATATTTGGGTAGGTGCGTCTCGTGTTTTTCAAATATAGAATCCATTCCAATTTAAGATAAGAAATTCCAAAATTATTAGTAGGTTGAAAATGGAGATGTTACGATAAAGCTTCAGTCATCTAAAAGCATGGTGCGTGTAACAATGGTGAATAGGCGATTTGTGCAAAATACTGATGTGATCAAAGGCATGTAAACGAAATGCTGTAATTTTTTTAGTTTTTTAGCAAAACAACGTAACAAAATTGACTCTTTTAAATAAAAACGCCTATTAGCAGAATACAACAAAAGGCCAGACTGTTCAAATGGCGCCTTATCCATGTTTCATATTTCGTAACTACCCAAAGCAGAGCTTTGTTTTCATTCTACGCAGTTTACTGTGTTTTCTTTGCACATCAATATAATTCTGCCTGATTTGCAGGTGTCGAATAAATCCAATAGTTGACCTGTTATTAGTGTAAAACTGTAATGAGGTAGAACTTTTCATTTTTTTGTGTGAACAAGATCACCCGAATTTTGTTATTTTTAGTAACTGCGCCTTCAGAAACGCCTTTCTGCAGCAGTGCTGAAGTGTGGTAAAGGTAAAATGTAAGTTTTGTCAACAGGTGTTTTGGACACATCGTCATAGCTGTCTACAGTTATTTGCTTACGGTCTTTCAAAACTGTAGACAGTTATCTTAGATGACTGTAGATAGTTATCTTAAACTGTTTCTGAGTTCATTCACATATTTTCACTGCCTTAAAATTTTAGCTGGCTTGACCCAAACGAGGTCAATGAAATCTCCAATGCCAACTCACGTCAGAACATCAGACGTCTGGTCAAGGATGGTCTGATTATCAGAAAGCCTGGCAAAGTCCACTCCGATTCCGTGCCCGCAACCTTGGAGGCGAGACGTAAGGTGAGTGGAAATTTGAGGTGTTGCGAAATAATTGCGAAATACAAAATGACATGTCTCTGCTAGCTGGTTTCTCTTTGAGTCTCTAGTTACAGGGTGGTGAAGCATCGAGTGTTGCCTTTGCAATAATTTCGGTTCACCATGTCAGATAGAATAAAATGTGCGATGCTTTTGTACCCGTTTTGGTTCATATATTCCTTCTTCCGTTCTAGTCTCAACGAGACACTGATTTTCGGGAAAAACCATATGGCCTACAAACAAATAAAAATTTTAAAAGTTTATATATATTTATTTTCAAATGTTTTACAATAAAATATTTATTAAGGGTCGTACATGGGATTCGGTAAGTCACCTTGTTCCTACTTTAAATGGCTTTTCTAGCTTATGAAAATTTGACTTAACTAAATTATTTCAGGTAAGCGTCGCGGTACAAGAAATGCCAGAATGCCTGAGAAGGTAGGCTTTTAATCGTTAGTGGTTAACTTAAAATAATATTTTTATTTTCAGATCCTTTGCTCAGACGTATGCGAGTTCTTCGCCATTTGCTAAAGCGTTATCGTGATGCTAAGAAGATTGACAAGCATCTCTACCATGACTTGTACCTTAAGGCCAAGGGGTAAGAACTTTTAGAAATAAGATATTTTCAGGGTGTATGTATTTGAAAATTTTCTTACATGGTTTAGTCCATCTCAATAGAACTCAAATTTCAAATTGTAAATTGTGATTTATAGCCGATATCGAAACTATCTTGAACCTTGGCCCACTTAAATTTAAAAAACTTCTGAAAAACTTAAAGGAAATAATTGGCTCTTCAGAACATAAGCTTAAAAAGACTTCTCTAATCTCAATATTTTTCTTTAATTTTGACTCTTTCGTCATATTAATTCCAAAGACACAAATTTTTCGATCACTTTAGTAAGAACCTTGGCATAACTCTTAAAATTCACATACCGACCGGTAAAATTTTTTACAGTGACCAAACAGGGCTGAAAAATAGGCAAAAAGTCACATTTAGTATAGGCACAAACCTAAGAGGATGGCACTAAATTATAATTCAACTAACTAACTTCAATTCAATCTTGCTTTTTATCTATATCGCTATTTTCAGTATGCTTTCAAGAACAAGAGAAATCTGATGGAGTACATTTTCAAGAAGAAGTCTGAGAACACTCGCTCTAAAACAACTTGCGTAAGTTTCATACTTTTATTCATTCTAAAATTTATCTTTCTAAAACATTTGTTTTGCAGAGAACAAGCCGAGGCTCGTCGTAACAAGAACAAGGAAACTCGCAAGCGTCGGGAAGAACGTCTTATTATCAACGAAAAGAACTTCTGCATAGATCAGTGAAAGCGAGAAAGATCCCAAGAAAGATGAAAAATAAATCTATTTTGTTCCGTTCTGACTGCTGGTGATGTTATGTTATGTGTTCTTCGTTTATTGTTGTCAAATAAAAAAAGAAATTTATAAAATCGACAATCGCTATTTAATAGAGTTATTTTCACTTTGTTCCTCAGTAGCTTCTTCTTCATTGATGGTTTGGATATTTTGCTCATCTGGCCCTCTGATTCCTGGAATATTTCATTTTTTGAAGTTGATTAAAATTTTTTGTACCTCATCGCCTTCTACCTGACTTTCATTCAATTGCGTTGCTTCTTGATTTGCTGTGAGGTTTGTGGAGCAAAAGAGAATTCTTCGAAAGTGGGCCAGTGGAAAATCAGATATTTTGCTGATTGTTTGTGGAAGACTGTCATAGCCCAGTTTTTTCAAGTCTTTGAAAAAACATGCTTATACTGATTGTGACCATGCCGTGTGTTGATACTCTTGTGACTAAAATAATTATTTTCTTGATGATTTATCACCCACACTTATGCCGGTTCCGGTGAACAATCAGGTTACAAAATATGCCTTGGTCCCCCTTGTTGTTTTTTGCGAAAAAAAGCTTGGTCCACCCTGTCCATTATAGCTATGGTAACACTATAGTTATAATAATCATGTCTATTATGGTTAACATGGTCATTTTTAACATTACACTCGAAACTCGATTTAACGAATTTTGAGGGACCGGCCAAAAAGTTTCGCTAAATCGAGTTTCGCTTTCTTAAAGGACCATACTTGTTGATACAAATGAAAATTTGGCAAATTCAAATGCGCGCGGGACACTTCTCTTTTGTCTCGCACTTTACTCTTTGGAGTTATTTCCAGCGACTCAAAAGAGTAAAGTGAGAGACGAAAGGAAGTGTCCCGCGCGCATTTGAATTGGTCAAATTCTCATTTGCATCAACAAGTATGGTCCTTTAAGTTTTTAAAATTTCGTTCAATCGAGTTTTTGCAGGCAGGAGTAAGATGCGGCAAATCACATTGCGACAAATCAAATTGCGGCAAAATCAGATTGCGGCAAATCAGATTGCGACAATTCAAATTTGCGGCAAAATGAATTCCGACAATTCAAATTGCGACAATTCAAATTGCGGGCAAAATCAAATTGCGACAATTCAAATTGCGGCAAAATCAAATTGCGGCAAATCATATTGCGACAATTAAAATCGCAGTAATCAAATTTGAAACTTTCAAGTAATGCTTAATCTGCCACCACTATGTGGCTCAATAAGCTGCCGTCTAAACAGGCTTGTTTGTGAGATGAGATTTTGCTAGAAACCAAAAAAATTGACTAGCTGTACAAAATCAGCAAACAATCAAATAGTATATAGTATAGTACAGTATTCGTTTCCATAGCTGAAAGAAGCAAAGAAGTAAAGTCAGGCCAGGAGGGAAAGCGAAAAAATTGATATACAAATATTTACTCACAAAGTGAACGAAAATACCTAACGTATAAAATAACGATAAACCCAAAATAGCAGCCCAATGTGACCCTCTCACTTATGCCGCAATTTGATTTGCCGCATTTGAATTGTCGCAATTTGATTTTGCCGCAACTTGAATTGTCGCAATTTGATTTTGCCGCAATTTCATTTTGCCGCAAATTTGAATTGTCGCAATTTGAATTGTCGCAATCTGATTTGCCGCAATCTGATTTTTGCCGCAATTTGATTTGTCGCAATGTGATTTGCCGCATCTTACTCCTGCCCGTTTTGCACCTTTTTATTCATTGAATTATTTATCGACAAATAATCAGATCCAACAACACTCGAAATGAACCTCACAAGACTCAGATCAAAATAATAACTTTCATCTCCTGACGGCGTTCGAAACCTTATCCACCGGCCAATTTTTTAGAGAGCGTTCAAATAGCAGTCAGTGTTCGCGTCAGTGGGTAAATAAGGTGGCTCGGGCAAAAATCCAATTCATGCTCAGCAATCTTGGGAATCGATGCACCCTTCTCTCAATGTGGGGTTTGTTCAAATCTTTAATATCATAGTCTTACTCGAAATGGTATAGCGTAATATCGCGAATTCAAAATTTGAAAAAGGACGGCATATTTGAAAACAAAACGTTATTTTCCAGAAAAAGACGCCAACTTTCGGAAAAAAACGGCGTTTTTTTAGTTTTGGTCTTGAATTTTTAGACGATTTTGTGGATTTTCGCTCAATCGAGTGTCGACTTTTCCAGTGGGGACCGCCAAAACGTTTCGTTAAATCGAGTTTTTCGTTAAATCGAGTTCATTGTATCGAGTTTTATTTTACTCTTATTTAGTGAATCCAAACAATCGATACTTGAGTTTTCGTTAAATCGAGTTTTTGTCTGTATCACCTTAAAAAAAACAGGGGTGACCAAGCTTTTTTCACAAAAAAAAAAAACAGGGGAACCAGGCATATTTGGAAATTGATTGTTAGTCTAGCGCCGTTATGTCTTGTGTTGCAAACTCAAACTCGATGGATTGCCTCAGCCCGTAGAATTAAAAAAATTGATTGGTTACATATTTGAGATAAAATTTGCTAGGATTGCCGAACTCTCCAGCCATTTTTGAAAAAAGTCTAGGTGAAAGTTTTGAAGAGGAATCGAACTTGAGGAAAACATAATATTTAAAAATCAGTCTGTGTTTCATATTTATATCTTTTTTCCATACCTTCTCTTCCTTCTGACATTGACACTATTCGTGGGTCTACAAATTTCTGCCCTTCTACCTACAATTAGTAAATCATAATCTTGAATCAGCGAATCAACTATCAAAAGCCTTACCAGTGAAATATCCTATTATTTTTTGAATTCCCGTCTGAAATGTGATCAATGTGCTGTTATTTTCAAA
>SADC01000894.1:0-57950 GCA_004194705.1 Ditylenchus dipsaci | reverse complement strand
TTCGATTTTTTTAATCAATTCGTATAGCTTTCTATATAAAATATTTAATGGACAATAAAAATATTGACGTAACATTGACAAACAAATAACAAATGTCAAATGTTAGTATATTATACTTGTAGTATAAAACACTACAAGTATAAAATACTTACTAAAATGATAAAATACTTACTAGTAATAAACTAGTAATTATTAATCCGACATTCGTTTGATATTCCGATATCGTGTGTCGAAATCGAACCGTTTTTCGACAGATCGTTTAAAATACTGTATAATTTTGTTCAACCTTCATTTATTACCCGTTTTAAACAGTTCGATTGAGATTTTCAAATTTTCCGACATATATTCGGATCATCGAGCCATTTTTACCGGAGTCGAGCTAACTTATAATTTCATTTTTTATGGAATTTCCACTTATTGCTCGAATCGGCATTATTAACCTATCGAATTTGGGGTCGAAATTCGAAAATTGCATTCGAATTTACTCAAAATTTCAAAGTAAAACTGCTGTCATTTCTGATATAAGTGCGGAATTTGGCGATTTTTTTACTAAAGTTCGAGTAAACCGCACTCGCATTGTATATTTTCATCGATTTTCAAGTTTTCTCCTCGAATTTCAACAATCTTATTTCCGATCGAATATATGTTATTTTTTGAGTCGAATTTAATCGAATAACCTGCATTACTTCGATTGTAAAATCTTGAAAGTACGACTTTATTATGGTCGACCTATTTCGAATTTTTGATCGATTTCGACATTTTTAGTCGACAAACTCCATATACTTAATTTTCACTATTTGACTTGCAATTTACTATTCGAATCGATTATCGGTTTAAAAAGTTTCGACTCGATTCTCATAATTTTTAATTTCCAAGTTTTCGTTTTCTTCGAATCTTATTTTTCAACTTTTTTCAAAGTTTCAAATTTCTTCGACAACTGTTACTTTTTTTGCATCATAAAAACAATGAATTCTAAACTCATTTAAAAATTAAATTTTTTTATTAAAATTTTTTGAAATTCATTTTGAATTTGTATCTGGAAATTTTTTTACCATATAAATATCCAAAATGAATTGTTCTGAAAAACTTTCACGGAAACAATTTGAGATCCCCAAGTTTCGAGATTAAAAATAAAAAAATGTACGAGGTAAAAAGTTGACAAAGTTCTCAACTTATCGAAATTTTACAAAATTCGAATCAAAATGTCGAATTGAGCTAAATTTTGAAAACATCAATTTTTCGGGTTAAAATAAACGATATCCGAAGTTCGAGAAACTTAACAATTGATAGTAAACGTATTTTAGTAACAAAGAAGAATCGATTATTCCGATATACCATATCGAAACAAAAGGTTATATCCGAAGATCGGATGTCGACCTGTTTTTTGATAAAAGATGGTGATAATTCACACTATACTTATACAAAAACATAAATCGATTATTGAATAATGAGATTTCGCAAGATCACAAAAAAATATATAGTCGAAGATGTTTCGGATATTATACCGTGAAGTCGAAATACGACCAACATATTATTCGATTGTTCAAAAAAATGATTCCGGTTGTATATCACGAACCAAAAGACGATATATGTTTATTTTAAAAATATTTAAAAAAACTCAAAAAATTCCGTACGTAATTTATGCCGATTTTGAGTCGATTATTAAAAAATTTGATTCGGCAAGTCAGTTCTTTAAAAATCTTGACCGATAAGTCGGTTAAACATATAGCGTCAGCATTTTGTGCATTGTGCGTCGATTTAACGGAAAAATTGTTTGATATTGAAATTTACCGGGTTTATACGCAGGTCGCATTTAACGCTAATTATAAAAATTTGCGACATTTGATCAATCTCGAAGATCGAACATGAAAAAACCTATCCCTGAACAACAGAAAATTTTGATAAAAGTCGAAATTGTGCGCGAATGTCGAGAAGAATATCGATTAAATCAAAAAGTTTCGAGATCATGATATTTTTCTGTTGAATTCGGACGGCGCATTAGTAATCGCTGCAATTTAAAAGCGAAAAAAAGTCGATTTATACCGGTATTTTTCCATAAACCTTAAAGGTTAGATTCCGAACACATTTTGGATCACTATCAAGAAATAATCGATTTTCCAGAGATATCGTTTTAGCCAGTAATTCTCAAAATACAACAAGTTTATTGCTATAAAAAACTTCGAAATCGATTCAAAATTAAAGTACGAAATTCGATTTTTAGACAGTTTTTCGTTTATGACTCGATTAGATGCGTTAAGCCCAAAAATCTCTCTAATTGATGAAATTCGAAAATCACAAATCAATTTTACGGAAATGTCGAACTTTTCGAACTTTTAAAACGCAAAGGCGTTTATCCATATGAATATATGGATTCTTTCAAAAAATATGATGAAAAAAATTGCCACCAAAAAACAGTTTTTTCGATCAACTTTAATAACAAAAAGTTGTTGCCAGAGGTCGATTATTCGTATGCTAAAAAAGTTTTCGAAAAAACAGGTGTAAAATTTGGGCGATTATACCGATATATATTGATAAACGACGTACTATGTTAGCCGATGTATTCGAAACTTTTAGAAAAAACTTGTTTAAAAAACTATAAACTCGACCCTGTTGGTATTATACCTCACCGGATTAGCGTGGGACGCAATGTTAAAAATTACCGAAATTAAATTAGAAACGATTAAAAACTATGATATGTACCTTTTTATCGAAAAAGGGATTCGAGGCGGTATGGTTAACTCGATAAAACGATATTCGACCGCTAATAATAAATATATGAAAAATTTCGACCCTAAAATAGAAAGTCAATATTGTATATCTCGATGCGAATAATTTATATGGTGGGCAATGAACACAAAATTACCATATGACGAACTTAAATTTGAAGAAAATTTCGACCAAAATATGACAGTCGACCAAGTAAAAAAATATGTCGACAATTTGAATAAAAACGGAAAAGGTTGTAGTTTTGAGGTTGATTTAGAATATAGTGCCGAAATTCACGACGATTACACAACGATTTTCCGTTTTGCCCCCAAAATACGAAAGTCGACAATCAAAAACTTCAAAATTAATGAACACATTTTTCGACAAAGAAAAAATATGTTACATATAAACTTAATTCAAGCTTTAGAAAAAAGGTCTAAAGTTGAAAAAAGTTCACCGAATTTTGAGTTTCCGGGAGTCGAACTGGATGTCGAATACATATCTTTAAACACAAATTGCGAAAAAATGCAAAAAACGATTTGAAAAAGATTTTTCAAATTAATGAACAATAGTTTTTGGTAAAACTATGGAAAATATTCGAAATCGAGTCGACATCGAATTAGTTACCAGTGAGAATCGTGCGTTAAAATTAATTAAAAAAGTACATTTCAAACATAGCGTCATAATAAACGAAAATTTAACAAGTATTGAGATGAATAAAACTAACTAGAATTCGACAAACCGATATATGTCGGATTTAGTATACTCGATTTGAGTAATTTTTGATGTATGAGTTTCATTATGACGCTATGTTACCGAAATACGAAAAAAAATATAACTTATGTTATCAAGATACCGATAGTTTAATTTATGAAATAAAAACGGATGATTTTTACCAGGATATGTCGAAATCAAAGATTGGTTCGATTTCAGCGATTATCCTAAAAATCATCCGTTATATGACATTTCGAACAAAAAAGTAATCGGCAAATTAAAACGAACTTACGGTAAAATATTGACCGAAATAGTCGCGTTAAACCAAAACAATACGCATTCCGAGTCGAAAACGGGCGAAGAAAAAAAAATCGAAAGGTGTGAAAAAAAGCGTGGTGAAAACGCTAACTGTTGACGACTATAAACGGTGTATTTTGGAAATAAAACATTCCGAAAAGAACAATTTTAATCCGAAAGTCGAGCGATGAAAATCGTCATCGATTTTTATATACGATTCGACAAAAATTGAGCGATGAAAATGAAAACAGAATTTAAAAGATTTAAAAAATAATATAAGCACTTTAGCTTATAATCATAAACATATAAAATTAAAAATTTAAAAGATTTACAAATAGTACGATTAGATCATTTTTTACGGTTATATAAAAAATTTTAGCTTAAAAAGGCGAAAAACCTAGTAAAACTATAAAAATTTATTATTTTAAATAAAATGGCCGATTTTTATACCAAACTCGATTTTATGTCGTGTACTGAATTTCTTGTCGAGACCAATATACAAATATTTTTCGCCTAATTTATTATAATATTTATATGCTAATATTACTTTTTTTTTGAATTGAATTAAAATTGAAAAGGGTGGATTATTGTCCTGACTATTTTTAAAAATTTTGCTTGAAGTTTGGTGTAATTTGAATTTTTGTTGACAATTTTTCAAATTTGCCACTTTTTATTAAAAAAAAAAGGCTCAAAAACAGTCAAATTTTATATTGGAAATCAGGGTGAATTTCTGTCCTGTGAAATTTTGAAATGGGTGCTGTCTAAAATTGGTATAATTAGCGTTTTTTGCCACCAAATTGGCGAATTATCCGCTTCTTATGTCGAAAAAAGCCCTTAAAAGGGGTTTTTTTAATTTGGGGAAAGGGTGGAATGGGTGTCCTAGAAATAGCCTTTCTATACTACTGAAACATAAAATTTGTTATTTTACAAAAAAGACCGAAAATTTGATACCAAATTCGATTTTTATGTCGTGTACTGAATTTCTTGTCGAGACCAATATATAAATATTTTCGCCTAATTTTATCATAATATTTATACTACTAATATTTATTTTTTTGAATTGAATCAAATTTGAAAGGGGGATTATTGTCCTGACTTTTTTCGAAATTTTTCGTCGAAATTTGGTAGAATTCGAATTTTTTATTGTCATTTTCAAAGTTGCCGATTTTTATGTTTAAAAGGGCTATAAAAAGAGGTAAATTTCATGTTTGAAAACGGGGGAAATTTTTGTCCTGTGAATTTTGAAATGGGATGGTGTCAAAATTGGTAAAATTCTGCATTTTTGCCACCAAATTGGCGAATTATCCGCTTCTTATGTCGGAAAAGGCCCTCAAAAAGGGGGTTTTTAATTCGGGAGAAGGGAATATGGGCTGTCCTAGAAATAGCCTTTCTATACTACTGGGTGTCAGAACTTCAAGTATTGTCAGTGAAAAAAAAATATAGTTTTTGCTGTTCCACACTTTGCTGGGTTCACTATCATATCCAAGGGTTAGAAAATAAAACACTCTGTAGTGTACGTAAATTGACTCAAAGTTCAAGTGAGCTCAAAAACTAGAGAATCGGGCGCTGCGATACATCGCAGCGCAACATCGCAGCGTACGCAGAAAATTTGGGCCAAAAAGATCGCAGCGCAACAGCGTACGCAAATTTTGAAAACAGCGCATATCGCAGCGCAAATTTCAAAAACATCGTAGTCAATTTCTCGAAAAATGTTGCCCATTTTTCATTGTTATTTCTGTCATTTTTCGATTTTCTTGTATTTCTTTGCTAAATTTCTGTTTGTCACGCACTTTCGCTTCAGAATGAGTCAACAGTGCAAAATCGAGCTTGAAGGAGAAGATGTAAGCGGATTTCTCTTCACTGTCGGGAATAGAATCTCAGTGCAACGTGTGCAAGTAGCCCATTTAAATGAAGAACCGTGGGCCGGCAAATTTGAAGTCTCATCTCGCATCGCATTGCAAACACTACAGCCTGTGGGTTATGCCTTGAGTCTACGCCGCCGTCAAGAAAGAAGTGGAGTCACGTCTTAACGCCTGTGCTGCGCTCTCCTTCACTTCGGATATTTGGTCAGTGCCGAGGGACGGCTTCATCAGGTAAAGTACTTTGAATTTTCAAAAAGTCTTCGTGGGATTTCAGCTTGACTGCGCATGGTATCGACTCCGATTAGAAAAGGCAGAAGTTTGTTCTTTGCGTGAAACACTTTCCCGGCAGTCACAACTTCGAAACCATCGGTGCATTAGTTGGGCAGTGATTGAAGAATGGAAAATCGAGAAGCCGAAGCAACATGTCTTTTTGCGCTGTGAGGGAGAAAACATGGAGAAGGTAGGATCTTATCAAAATAAATTGATTCCATTAAATTTTTAGGCATTTGAAGAGGAATAAGAAGGCATAACAATTCTTGTCAAGGTGGCGTGCCGCTTTCTCTCGGCTCAAGTAACAAGCCAGGCAAGTAAACAGCTTTTCTCAGTGGCAAAGGATGTCTACGACTACAGAAGGTCCACTGAGTGTCAGAAGGTCCACACATTGAGCCCGGAAACAGCTGAGCAATTAATCTTTTTGAACATGAACCTCCCATTACTAAATCTCAAGTATAAGTTTTTTTGTTGATGTTTGTTGTGGAATTGAATAAAGATGTTAAAATTTGGTTTTTATCAATAAAAAGCAGCTTCAGAAAAATATCGCATATCGCAGCGATATGTCGCACGTGAATATTTCGAAATATCGCATATCGCAGCGCAACCACGATGGCCGAAAAACATCGCAGCGCATCATCGCAAAAAGGTAAAACCGATACTCTATCAAAAACCGATTCAAAACCCGAATTTCAATTGTTTTTGACATTAATGATGATGAAATAGAAGTAAAATGACCAATAAGAACGCTTGTTCAGAATGGGATTGAGTCTGTTTTGGAAAGATTCTATGGGGTTTTTTCGCGTTTGGAGAAATTGCATAAGGCATTTTTTTTCGTTGGGCATTTTTTTCATCGTGAATTTGGCGCTACTCGGTTATACAACCCCCCCCTACCCCAAATTGTTATACAAATTTTTAAGAGGCGACCATGCCCCTTCAACGTGTCTTGTTTTTAGCAAGCTATTACCCTCTACTTTTTTACCTTGTTTATCGATGGTCATAGACAAAGAGGCATACATACCAGGTGTGACAGACAGCAAAACGAATTTTAGAAAAGAAGAAACGCGCAGTCCATATCACAGCCCTTTTCAAAAAAAATATTTTGCCACGTTAGAGCAGTGCTTTCTTTTTGAATAATAGTTTGTCAATATGCTAGTCAATATTAATGGCCGTTTTTATACTTATTTTTGTTCGAACCTCCTCTAATTTTGGTTATAAACTATTTTACGTTAACCATTTCACCATTTAATTAACCATTTTACACTTAACGTCTATTGTTAACTAATTTAGAGTTTTTTCTAAAGCACTGTTGATACTAAATTCGCAGAATTAAGTGTGATACTGCTGTTCTTCCAGTTGAAGGCATATACGGTTTGATGGAGCAAGAAAAGCTGTACCGAAAATAATTAAACTTTTAATTATAAAGAACCTTTAGGGTGTTAAGTGGAATTTTTTAGAGGGGGGTGGGTGGGTTAATCATAGTAGCGCCGAATTTTTTTTAGAGAAATTGTTTTGATGGAATTTTATCCCGCTGGGAATACCCTAATCCCTGACACACAAATTCGTGTTCAGCATGGTCTATTATCTTATAAAACTGCTGCTAACATGATAAATTTATTGTTAAATTTCGAGTTCCTATCGAGACAATAAGTATTTAAACAAGAAAATTCTAATTTTATTGTTTCGACAGAAATTCGAATTTAGCTGTAAATTTTTTTCACGTACAAGGTATTTCAAAAAAACTCCCTTATTTAAAAAAAAATTGGTGTACGTAACCCTCGCCTCGCCGATTTCCTAATTTATCGGAAATCTGCGTATATTAAGTTACACTAGGTCTTGAAAAACGGGTTAAACAGGCTAAACTACACATTATACGGTAATGTCCAAAAATTGAGTTTTCAACACTTAGAATGTATTTTTCAGGCGTAAAAATGGTAGAAAACAAGTTTTTAGGTGTTGGAAATCACTTTTTAGACGCTACCGGAGTATACCACTCCCCTTCCCCCAAATGATTTTTTCAAAAGTGTTTCCAAACACCCTATATCGACCTAAAATCGCCTCATGAGTTACCGCATTTAAGAAACTTTGATACGCATGCTTTTTCATGCATCCAGAGTCACTTTCGAATGATTTGTGTCTAAGGTATGTGGGTGTGCGCATCTCAACCCCATGCAACCAAGCCCCCCGTGCCCACGAAGTGGGCGCAGGGGGCTTGGTTGGTTAGAGATGCGCGCACTCACTCCCCTTAGACATGATTCCGAGCAAGACTCTTGAACAAAAATGCATTTAGAGGCTCTTTTGCCCAACTCCAGTGACCAAAACTTGCTGAAACAGTGAAATAATCGAAATTTCAAAATGCCCAAAACTCAATTTTTTATTAACCAGAACTCAAAAAAAATGTTTTTTTAACTCTTTAGGTGATTTAAGGTCGATATAGGGTGTTTGCAAACACTTTAAAAAAAATTCATTTGGGGGGGGGGCTGTGGGTATACTCCGGCAGGGTCGAATGATTGATTTTTTCAAACTTTAGATGCTCTGAAACTTCTGTTTTCATTTACTCTTCGAGTTTTTCAAAAAGCGCCTGTTAGATTTTCACAGTTCTTAGTAGGCTTTGTTCACTCAGCCCAAACAGTATTTGAAAACAAAAATTTCAGACCAATTGAAGTTAGAAGAAAGGGCGCTTATTAAAGAAGACAGTAGAAACAGTTTGAAGATTTTCGGCTATACAGTGAACGCTCGATATAACGACGCTCGAGATAACGTTTTGATCGATATAACGTCCCGAAAAAATTCTTATTTTGACCAGACTACAGTGTATTGTCGATGAAACGACGCTCGATATAACTTTCTCTCGTTATAAGGTCCCATTTTGGTCAGTCCCTTGAGGACGTTATATCGAGCGTCGACTGTATATGCATTAGCCTCCACCCTAAAAAGTGCCTCGGCCCTCTGTTTATTTTTTATAATTTTTTTCTCAGAAAGTCTCAAAAAGTGTTTTTTTCAATCTTTTTAGCCAAAAAAATTTTTGTGAAAAAATTTAGTAGGATTGATTCTGCCTTGGGCTCCAAGTTAATTTATAAAAAAACAATTCCGGCAAAAAATAAGCTAAAGACCAAGGCCAAGAATTTTTTATAAATTTTTTGGCAAAAAAAATTTTTGCGTAAAAATAACAAAGAAGTATAAGTAAACACTTTCCGAGCGAAAAATCTTTTTTAAAAAATCAACAAGTGGACCAAGGCATACTTTGTTGGGTCGGGCGCGAATGCATATAGAGCCAGATTTTTCATGAAATGCTTCTATTCTTATTTAAAAGCTTCTATAACTAACTATAGGTAACTTCTTATGCTTATAAAGACGGAAAAATATGGGAGGCAACCGACTCGCCAAACCCATAACTCGCCAACGCAAAATACTCGCTCACCCCATAACTCGCCAGCGCCAAAACTCGCCAATGTCAAATCTCGCCAACGATCGAACTCGCCAACAGCGAAACTCGCGAACGGCAAGACTTGTCAACCATAAACTCGCCAACAGGGAAAACTCGCCAGCGGCAAAAGTCGCTAACGCAAAACTCGCCAAAGGCAAAACTCGCCAACCAAAAAGTCGCCAACAAAAAACTCGCCAACGCATTACAACCGCCCAATGAACCAAAAATGGCTTTTTCAGGACTGCTCAAAACCCATTTTCATGCAATAACCTTGCCATGCAACGACCGGAAAAGTGATTTTGAAGGGAACAAAATGCTGAACTAAAAGGGAAGGAACAAACCAGGGCCACTTTAATGAGAGCCAAAGGTATTAATTCTCTAAGCGTTTAAGGCAATTACAAATCCGGCAATTTGTGATCCAGAAACCATTAAGCAATGTATTGTGAATGGATTGCGAATATTTTCAGCACTTCTTTACTGTCAGCAAATGCCTAATTTTGTGATTTAATGTGATTCACAGAATCGTGTAGGATGGAATTGGGTATTGGCATGGAATTAGGTATCATTGAATGTCTTTTGAATTTGAGCTGTAATTTAAAATTATTTTTTTCTCTGTATGATAGCTCAAACAAAAGCCTGAAATCTCGGCTACATTTAAGCATATGAAACGTGTGACGTGTAAGAAAATTCAGCAAATATTAACCAGCCCAGTCAAAGAAAGCCCCCAAACATCGATTTTCAGGTATTTAGCCCATCTTAGACTATAAATAATCTCTGGTAGATTATTGTAACCCTGCGCTAATAATTTCGTTGTACAGTGATCGGTTCATATGTTTTGCTCAACTTATCATTCTGTATTAAAAATCTTTATTACGCTATATTTGTGCTTTCCCTTAGCCCAAAGCAAACCTTCCATACTATTTAACTTTTTATATTTACCGACAATCGTCTTTATGAAAAAGCCAGCAATATACTACAATTTGGAGGAAGCTTTGAATCTACCAAAAGCTAAAGTACACTGAATATATCCAGCTACAAAAACTTTCTAGAGATCCAGACTTAAACATCTGCTACCAGTATTTGAGAACTTTGAAAAAGCGTATGTATCTTTGATGAAGAAAGTTAATGAGTTGGAAACTTTTTACTCTTTAGAAAATGAAGTACAAAGCTTTGTGGAATTAAATAATAAAATCAAAAAATCTGGGCCTATTTCTAGACAGACAGTAAAAATGGTGTAGACTGCAAAATGTTTTTAAGCGAAATATTTTTACAGGATGGGCCAGCAAATTGGCTGGATATTTATTCTTTGCATATAGCACTAATGCAGACATTTTGTTATACCCTGACCTATATGCCATCTTCCAAATAGCAGGTCTTCAAAGCCCAACTTTAGATAATGCCATGCTGGAAAGAATGTACTCGAAGCACACTAAAAATCGCCAAAAATTGTAGGAGCACACAAAAAGCAGTAATAGTAGGTGGAGGACCTAGTGGACTTTACTCTGCTTTACAACTTTTTCTGTCTGGATTTGCTGTCACTCTAGTCAATGACCGAGCACAATATATTCGCAACCAATACACCAAATGGAACAGCAATTGGATGATTCAACTATAAATGTTTCTAGGCACCGAATTTGACACATTGTTTGGTGGTGGTAACTCTCCTGGTAATATAAGCTCTTCTTACGGCGGTGAGCTAAGCATAAAGTTTTTTGAAAATGCATTGAAAAGAAGATTACAAGAACTATCGAATTCGGCACAAGGCAAAAGTGATGATGAATGGCCATTGCAGCTACTTTTGGAGTGAGTGTGGAAAAAATTCAGTTGCCAACAACTAAAATCCTCATTATAATGCTGTTCTTAACGATACATCTTTGGTAACATTTGATCTCCTGATTTGTGCCGGAGGTGTCAAAGACAAAATTCGTGATCTGTATATAGGCATTCCTAATGAGCACACTGTTCCTAAGAGCTACGGATCAGCTGTATTACTGAAACAAGCTAATAATAGACGGTATATAACAGACACTGAAAAAGAAATGTCATTAGCTGATTTTCAGAGATTTTTTAAAAGAGCAAAAATTTGAAGACTATATTCAGAAAAATTCAGTGCTTAGCAACGACAACAAAGAAAAATATGTTGATCTAATTAGAAAAATAGGTTGGACCAACACCTATACACGTCTAATAGAAAACAAAATCGGAATTTACATAGGGGTTGTTCTAGAACCAGTATTAGTTAAGATATTCAATGATTTGAAAACGAAATATCTGAATATAAAGAGAAAGAAAAAGTGTTGAACTTGAAAAATTTGAGATTGGCTTGAAAAAGAAATGGTTTGCAGCTATAGCTAGTTATTTTATTAATTATGATAAACAAAATTTGATCACGTTATTTTCATAAATACTGATAATGCAAATCAAATCCAGCACGCTAGAATGCTGAACTTTGATCCAGAGCCTGTGAACATATCTACATTTGATTTGGTCCAGTTTGCACTAGACAAACCAGCTGTTGAGTACAATTTTTCGGGCAAAAAAGCTATTTTTGTAGCTTTAGGCGACTCTGCAGTCAGTTCGCATTTCTATTCTGCTAGTGGTTTGAGTGCTGCCAGAATTTTCATAGAAAGAACTGTTAAATTCTTGAAACAATGTAATGAAATGGGAAAATGCAACACTGAGTATTTGATTGAGAGGATTAATATAAATTTCGAGATGGTAAAATCAAAAGTGCTGCATTTTGGCAAAAAGTATGTAGAATCAAGAGAGTCAGCGGTAATTCAACAGATAGCTCAAAAAACAATGTGTTCAAAAGTGAATGAGATGATAAGGGATAATACTATTTTCAATGATCATGGATTTAAAGTCAAAAGTGTTGGAAATGTGTATCCGGGAAATGCAAAATTTGAAATAGAAATTGGCACACAAGTTTACTCAGCTAGTGTGACAAAAGACGGAAAAATTATGATTGAGAAAGAACCTAAATTTTCTTATGGAACAGTTTTTCATGCAGTTTCATCATTACACAATTTAAAACCCTAAGACCCTGCATATAAAAATTTGGGCCAGCTCAAACGGTGTTGAAAAACTGTCTCTCTGTTAACTCTTGCAACGAGTAGCCACAAAAGTGTTCTAATCCATAAACTGATCACACGCAAAGTTAAATTTTGTATGAATGAAAATGCCCTTAAAGTTTGCGGTTTTCATGATAATGATAAAAAAAGAAGGTTTGGTACCGGCTTTGTTATTTAATGATTCTTTGTTTGTTAAAATAAAGGAACGGTTTAATAAAGGAAATACTTTATCAGTTTCTCCTGATTTAGTGTACAGCTGGCCGGAGTTTTGAAAATTTCTCTCGCTTTAGTGTACATCGGCATATGTGTACACCTCGCATTTGTGTACACCTGAGGCCGGTCCTCTAAGTGTACACTAATGCGGCACTCAACTGTAGTGTGAATAGTTCATTTGATAAGATAATCACATTCAAACTGAAATAATTTTTGACATATTGCAGTCTTAAGGGGTAATTTGTAGATCAAACTCATGTTTCACAATACATGCCGTGTTTAGGAAAAAGTATGTC
This sequence comes from Ditylenchus dipsaci, assembly GCA_004194705.1. NCBI lineage: Eukaryota > Metazoa > Nematoda > Chromadorea > Rhabditida > Anguinidae > Ditylenchus > Ditylenchus dipsaci. Next base: position 45,091 of record SADC01000894.1, on the reverse strand, counting down.
AGTTTATCTCTATAGAACAAGGTTGCCATCTGGGTTGATTAATCAAAAAGCATTGATTTTAGCAGGTCAAATCTGATGATTTTCGAAAAGGTTGATCATTCAGAAAAGGATGATTTTGAAAAAAGAAAGCTGATTTGTCTGATTTCTGAAAAAAGAAGTGGAAACTAGCCCAATTTTCGAATTCTCGCCAACATTTTGCACTAAATTGTGAATTGTCCCGGCATATTTGTGAATGCTTTGAATGATGCTTTTTGGTCGTTTTTTTCTTAAATTTTAATTCTTTTGACTAGCACGTAGCCCAGAATTCCAGCTTTCTTACAAGCTATCAACTGACCAAATCAGGTTAAAAAACTGATTTGAATAAAAAATGTTTTGAATTAAGAAAGTTTTTTTTTCAAAACTCCGGTCCATTTAAAACCTTCTCCTCCTATTTGAAATCCAGACCGTTCAGTTGATAGCTTTAACATCTTTAATATTCATCATCTTATGCTAGGAGAGCTAGACCTAAGACTACGGCAGAATGAGAGGACTCGGTACGGGCTCACAACCGTTATTTCAACATCCTTTATTACACCAAAAAAAATTATTTTAGCCGGTGCGCGTGAGCCCTTGACAAATTTTTTAAAATTTTGCAGGTTTTTTTGGACCACCTTGTATAGTAATATATTTATAGTAACATTTCTAATTGTCCGCTTTTTAGAGTTTGCTTCAAATTGCAACTCTTCGAATGAATCTTTATGCCAGGCTATTTCAAAGGTTATTTGCTTTCTAAAGCGTAATCTAGCTCTGTAATCATTTTCGAACTGTAGTCCATGAAAAAAATTGAATGGAGAAGTGGAGAACTGCTGCTGGATGAATTGATGAAAGCATCTGCCGATTATGGCTAAGGCATTCCATTCAGAGCGGTTGAGGTAAGAGAGCACTTAGAAAAGTTATTCAGCACTGACATTTGTGTCGAATTGCATGGCTTATGGTTGAAAATATAGTCTATTATATGAACTAAACTTGTTGCAAGTAAATTTTTTGAACGTTTATTAGGAGAAAAAACTTCAAAAGTGGTTGACAGTAGGATAGTTAAGCAAGGTATTTTGAAAGCAGTAAAGATAAGATAATAGTACAGGGTGTGTCGAGAAATTCGCCTCCTTTTAAATACAGTCAACTCCCGATTTAGTGTGCACCCTGGGGACCGGCTCCAGGTGTACACTAAATCAAGTGTACACTAAATCGAGGGTTCATTCTAGTCACTTTAATTAACCACCGGCAATCAAGGTTAATCCAGGTGTACACTAAACCGAGGTGTACACGTACGTAGTGAAATCTCGTTTTTTCGAGAAATTTTTGAGTTACAGTCAACTCTCGATTCAACGAACTCCTGGGGACCGGCAAAAATGTTCGTTAAACCGAGAGTTTCGTTAAACCAAGAGTTAATTTCAGCCATTTTTTTGAATCGCTGGCCGGATATGCGTTAAAAAAAGTTCGTTAAATCAAGAGTTTCGTTAAATCGATTGACTGTATCGTAAAGTCTCGATTTATCAAAATCAAGAACTCATAATAACTCAAAAATTCCTCCATAAAACATTATTTCAACACTGTCATATCAGCTTCAGCATGCTCGAATTAGCGCAGAAAACAAGTTTTGGAACCCGAAAGCCTTTTTAAAAAAATTGATCCAAGTAGTCGACTACTTCGTTTGGTCACTTTGGATGAAATGCTGAGCGATTTCAAGTAAGATGTAGAGGTTGCTGGTTTGAATGCACCTGAGTGCAGACTTTTTTTAATACCTGAGCCCAGGATAGCCACCCCTCGATACTACAGTTTTGCGAAAATGTGACTTTGTGAAAATGCAGTTTGTGTAATTGTAGTTTGTGAATATGCAGTTTTGTGAAAATGTAAGTTTCTCAAAATGCAGTTTGTGAAAATGCATTCTTTTTCCAAATTCATTTTGTGTAAATGCAGTTTTGTAAAAATATGAGTTTGTGAAAATGCATTTTATGTGAATCATCATACCGCCTACCAAACCGTGCCCAGCTCATGATTCTGAGTAATATAGCATGGTTTGATTTAACTTTCACGTAACGCAAAATTTTCGTGAGCCGGAGGTGGATACCTAGGTACCTACCTACCTTCGAGGTAAATAGGTGTCGGGAAACACGTCGAATTATTAAAATAACACGACTTTTCTTTAAAACAAAATATGCTCTGAAAATATGCCCTAAATAACCCTCCAGAAATAACCAAAAGGGTTCGCCCAAAGACGCCCGACCCAAAAGGCGCCCTAGGACAAAAGGCGCACTAGACTAACTAAAGAAGTCTGGCAAAAGATTCAAAAAATCCAGGTGAAAAAGTGTTGAACCCTGGGTAAGAACAAACTTTTGGGAAGTTCGTTATATAGAGCGTCGAATTTACTTCCAAATGGTGTACTCGTAAAATAATGTGGTCATCTCAAAAAATCAATTGAAAGCTACAACAGCACAAACCCTATAAAAACTTGTTTTATTCAAAGTAAGCATTTTCTACATAGTTTAATTATTCAATCGACAACATTTGAGAAGTTTAGAAAAATCGAACATTCATCATGCACCAGCAGCATATCATAACGGAAAGAAGGAGCGTAACCATTTTCAGTATACCTAATTATATCCGGAATAATTATTGTTTTGATTGCGAAAAAATCAGATAAAGAAAATATTACCTTGAAGATTTCAGCTTTTATACTGTTTCTTCCCTGGATAGCTCGTTTGTTTTTTAAAATCGCATTGTGTTTTGATTGAACATACAGGGATGACAAATATTCCACTATTTAAAAAAAATCGTAAAATAAACCTAAGTTCTCTTTAGATAAGAAAATAAATCTTCATACACCCGGTTTTACAGAGCATTAACGGTGTCCCAAAAGTCTTTTGCGGACTTTTAAGCTCACTTTTTAAAATACCAATATTGCAAGTCAAAAATTTCAAATTTACAAGGTTCCAGCCCCGCATCTTCTTTTTCAAGTGGCATATTGAACTCAGCTCCATTATTTCAGATAAATAAAATCAGAGTGTTGATTTATGGCATTTCGGAAAAATAAATTGCTTGAAAAATGACCAAAATCCGTAAAAATTGGGAAAACCTGAATTTCGGCCATTTTTTCAAGTGATTGATTTTTACGGATTTTAAAAAAGATCTTTAAAGAACTACAGTGCGTTTCATAATTTTACAGGCACCCCCTTTTTTAGGTGTTTAGAGACATTTTTCAAAGAAAATAAAAAATGTGTCTTTACAGAAAGCACAAGCATAGTCGATAACCTAGTAATTATGCAAAAATATTGGGGATGTTGGGTTATGAAAAAAAATATGACCGAAAATTCAAATTACCACCGTTTCATAATTTTACAGGCAGTTAGAGTAAAAAGCTGCATTCATAACATGATTCTTGTGTATTCTTTATTTTTATTGACTTTTTGTAAGCCCTCTTCCTTAGCTACAATTTGGTAGGTCAAACTTATTTTTTTGATTATTCTAAGAAAAGTTATGACCATCAACATGAAAACGTCGATTTCTAGTCAAAATAAAGGAAAATCTAAGGAAAATGACTGTTTGGCCACATAAATAATAGCTTTTCTCAATACTTGTCGATGAAAAGATGAAATCCATCGCATGATTCAAAAGCTCTTTGATTTCTCTACATAATGACATGTTGACTGTTGTTTTATAAAAATACAAGGCTGAGAAATGGACGGTTGAAGTTAAGAAAGTAAAAAACCCCTCTTTTTGCCTTATTTTTAGCCTGTTTTGTCTTGTCGAAATTCAACCGTCCATTTCTCAGCCCTGTATTTTTATAAAACAACAGTCAACATGTCATTATGTAGAGAAATCAAAGAGCTTTTGAATCATGCAGTGGATTTTATCCTTTCATCGACAAGTATTGAGAAAAGCTATTATTTATGTGGCCAAACAGTCATTTTCCTTAGATTTTCCTTTATTTTGACTAGAAATCGACGTTTTCATGTTGATGGTCATAACTTTTCTTAGAATAATCAAAAAAATAAGTTTGACCTACCAAATTGTAGCTAAGGAAGAGGGCTTACAAAAAGTCAATAAAAATTAAGAATACACAAGAATCATGTTATGAATGCAGCTTTTTACTCTAACTGCCTGTAAAATTATGAAACGGTGGTAATTTGAATTTTCGGTCATATTTTTTTTTCATAACCCAACATCCCCAATATTTTTGCATAATTACTAGGTTATCGACTATGCTTGTGCTTTGATGTAAAGACAGATTTTTTATTTTCTTTGAAAAATGTCTCTAAACACCTAAAAAAGGGGGTGCCTGTAAAATTATGAAACGCACTGTATAGCCATCGCCGACAACGAGAATTTCAAATGTTTGAATTAGCGCGGGACAGTTCTCTTTCGTCTCGCACTGTACTCTTCTGACTTGCTTTGAATGACTCAAAAGAGTACAATGAAAGACAAAAGATGACTGTTCCGCGCGAATTCAAATATTTGAAATTATCGTTGCCAGCGACGGCTATGGTCCTTTAAAAAGATATAAGAAAAAAGTCACGTCTATTTATTTGAATGATTTTCAAGGTTTTTTTTCAAATACGGCAAGTTTTTAAAACGTTCCTTCATTACAAAATGTGATATTTGAATGAGTTTTTGGCCAGCTCACTGCTTTTAGATTTTTAAATGTTTGCGAGTGTCGTTTGTGGTTTTTTAAAACTCTGAGACTGGTTAGGTGGGGTCACTCTGGTTGTATGTAGAGACTGCATCTGGCCTTCGGGTGGGGTTTTTGAGACAGGGTTTCAGCTCGAATTTGGCGCCGGCGGGATCAAAATCCGGTTCCGATGTGGTCTTTACTTGTACGCTATTTGTCAAATATACACGTATCAATATATCCAGAAAGGTTTCGAACGGAAAATTAAAAATGTGAAAAAATAATTGATAATAATTGTCGATTTTTGAGTCGGTGTTTTCTTTCATTCACTAAGTTTTATGCTATAAGCTTTTTATAAAGTAGAAGTATAAGCTTTTTATGAAGTAGGCATTGTTCTGTTAGACAACAACTTAGAAATTGGAGCGCAACTCGGGCCTTGGCAAAAATAAGTGTGCAAAAATAAGAGACTGCATAGCAGGTAAGAGCATGGAGATTTGGATGCAGCAAAGCGCTAAATTGTATAAAAACAAATTTCTCATAGTTCTCATCTAAGCCTCTCACATTGCACAAAAACAAAAGTCTGTTTCGACATCGTTTTAAAGCTTGCCTTGTCGTTATTCAGGTGAAAAAGATATTTCAGGTGCAGACGGACACTTTTTTTTATCAGATTCTGAACAAAAATTTGATTTGTTGCTTTAGTCTCCTACGACAGATTAAAAAATTTAGGCTTCCGATAATTTTCAAAGTACATTTTGATTGATGTTTTTTAACCCGAATTTTAGCGACCATGGAAGATGAAAAATGGTCAAAATACACTTTTGTGTTCATGCGGTCTAATACTCTTGCCTTATTTCACTCACATTTTTGGCCATATCCAGCAACTCTTCCATTTTTTCACTGTCATCTACAGTAGCGGAAAAAAGTGATGACTCAAGCATAAGTTTTGCGTATTTTGCTTCATATCTCCCGACTACATGCATTCTTTGATTTAACATATATAAGCAAGAATGATAAGCCTAAGCAAGAATTTCGACAAGACAAAAAACCACTGTTTTTGCCTTATTTTTAGCCTTTTTTGTCTTGTCGAAATTCAACCGTCCGTTTCTCAGCGCTGTATTTTTCTAAAAAAGCAGTCAACATGTCATTGTGTAGAGAAATCAAAGATCTTTCGAATGGTGCATTGAATGTTATCTTTTCATCAACATTTTTTTGAGAAAAGCTATTATTTATGTGTCTAAACAGTCATTTTCGTTGGATTTTCATTTATTTTGACTAGAAATCGACGCTTTTATCTTGATGGTCATAATTTTTCCTAGAATAATTATAAAATTAAGTTTCACATTCCAAATTGTAGCTGAGAAACAGGGCTTACGAATAAACATTTAAAATTGGCCATAGACATAAAATGACGATGAAACATCAATAGAAAAGGATTTGAGTCATCACTTTTTTCCGCCTCAAAATTTGAGTGCATTTTGAAAAACAATTAAAAAGTTTCTGATTCCTCATCATACATATATGTATTTGTACTCAAAATGTAGCTGAGATTCCGGCGATCATTCTTGCTTATATATGTTAAATCAAAGAATGCATGTAGTCGGGAGATATGAAGCAAAATACGCAAAACTTATGCTTGAGTCATCACTTTTTTCCGCTACTGTATGTCTATTATAACCACTAATTGCTGCTTTTCTTCCGGGATGCTTTCCAAATAAACTAGCAAATCAGTTGCCTGCATCCTCCTATAAATGGTAATTTTATAGTAGAAAACCTGTAAAGCAAAGGGAATGAGTGAAATGTGAATGGCATAGTTTCCTCATCAACGTAAAACTCAAGGATGAAGTGGCTACAAGTGATCACATTGAACCAAGTGAAAATCTGTTGGAAACAGTCTTTGACATCTTGGCTCTTTCCACTTACCCAAATTTTCAAAGTGGTACCTTGCCAAAGTGAACTGATTGATTCCAATATGATTCTCCATTTTTCAGCTGAAAATGCTTGAGGCTCAATACCTATAGTAACTCTTTGAGCCTTCCACTTGCGAGAGTTCGCTACTACTTGCAACTCTTTCAAAGTACAGGACTTTTCAGCTGACGAATGCGAGTCTGAACGCTTTCGAAAGCGAGACTTAGCAATAAAATTATGTCTAATCGTTAATTTGTAAAAGAAATTTATTGGTGAAGTAGTCAAATTCTGGTGGAGAAATGAATGAAAGCTTTTGCTGATTCGAGACAAAGAATCCAATTCAGAGCGGTTTAAGTAGGAAAACACTTGAAATAGGGTTTCGGCGCTTGTTTTGGATGGCATGGCTATTAGCTGAGAATAGTATGTGTTATTATTGACTAAAAGAGCAGCAGGAAAGAATCAATCTGTATGCTGGACTAATGGAATAATTAATTAAAATAAACTGCAATTACTTAATTATGCAGCAGTGCAAGCAGTAATTGATTGATTATTAGTTTTAGTGTAGATAAGATAGTAGGGAAGTATACAAAATTCTCCACATATCCTATTTACACCGGGCATGGGTGGGTGGATCAACATGACCAATATTACCGTCAAATTAGCCAAATTCAAAAGGACCGAAAAACTAATAAAAGCAGGGCTCGGAAATCCAAATAATCAAATAAAGACATTTTTGGTAAAATAAAAGACATTTGGTCAAAAAGTGCCATTTTATCCAGTGCTTATTCATTTTCGAGCAAACAAAAATGAAGATTTTGATTTAAAATCTCAAAAAAAAATACCCCCCACCTAGAAAGTACTTATACTTTTGCATGCATCACACTTTCCTGGGTTTGTAAGTGCTCTCAACGCTTATAGGATTAATACTCTGAAGATCTCAACCATCTTGAAAAAGTGGCCCTTGTTTTATTCCCTTCCTCTCCCAATACAGCCTGTAATCCCATTAAAATTGCTGTTCTGGTTCTTTTTATAGCGAAATTATTGTATAAAAATGGTTTTCGACTATTCCTAAAAAATCGGTTTTTGGGAGGGCTGGGGTATATCCCAGTAAGTCGATTTTGGGAGGGGGGAAGGGGGGGAGCGTTTATATATTACAGTAGCGCCGATTTGTTTTCTCACAAAACTGCTCTAAAAATTCAAAATTGACTGTAACATTCGAATTCCTCTCGAGACAAAGAAACATTCAGCTATTAAAAACCAAACTTTTTCATGTTGAAAAAATTAAAATTTGACAGTCAATTTTATATTTTTAGAGTAGTTCAGTGAGCAAATCTGCTACTCTGAACATTAATTCGATGTTAGAATTGATATGCTTCCTAGCAGTAAAATATTAAAGCAGCCTTGGAAAATTATGTATTCAGGCTTTTTGATGTAATGTACCATATATTATCTATACTTCTATTTTAATATGATGCTAGATTACGCTGTACTTTGCATAGTTCCACATACCATTAGAGGTTGATACCACTTGTTCTCTGAATTATAACTAGGGACCGGATTTATATGTTTTTACATATTTTTTGCTGATATGCTTTGGACTAAATACAACTCAAAAACGCTTTTTAGATAACTCTCGAGCGTTTTTATGGTGTTTTTTCACAGCATATTTTGGCATATTTGCGTTTTTAGAGCATATTTGCAAATTTACTGCATTTTCTGACTTTTTGAGGCATATTTTGGTCATATGTTGACTATTTTTGCGTAAAAATAGAAAATATCAGACATCTATGCTAACTTTCTTTTATTTTCTTATTTCAAGGTAGCCTTAATAGCTGAATCACCTTGATACCCACAAGCAAAAATTTATTTTGGGTCAAACAATTTTTTAGGAAAATAGTCGTCTTCATCTGAAAAACACATTTTCACAAGAATTGACAAAAAAGAAAGTCTGTGCGGTGATACAGCTTTAACTTAACACTTCAAAGTGATCGTTTGAAATGAAGATAAGTTCTGTTTTCTATTACCGTTCCAGATTTTCATATGGCAAAGATGACAAAACCTCGATTTTTTTTCAAAGTAATCATTTTTACTTGCAAGCCATTTTTAATAGCCAATTTTTATGTAAACTGTAAAACTACTTATTTTCTAATATCTAATATAAAAAACCGAATTTTTCACGCTACTCTGATATAAACAACCACCCGGCCTTCCATAATCAAGAGTTTTCAGTAGGTGGTATATTAAAGGAGGTCCGAGGATTAGGGAGGGGCTATTATATCAAAGTAACGCCGAAATTTTAATCATGGGAAATTTTTTCCCAGGATTAGGTATGTTTTGCTTGTAAAATATTAGAATTTTTTTGATAATAAAAGCTGAAAAGTATGTTTTTATCAGTAAAAACAGCCTAATTCAGCCTACAAAACTTTTTTTTGTCAATTTTCAGCATATTTCGCGATTTTTAGAGCATATTTCGCTGTTTTTAGGGTATATTTTTGCGCATATTTCTCGTTTTAAGAGCATATAAATCCGGTCCCTAATTACCGTATTTCCTCTAATAAGCGCACCGGGGCGCTTATTTTTTCAAACCCCTAAAAATCGGAAAATTGGGAATTCGATTTCGAGATTTTTGGGAGCTCACCCAAAACCTAAAAAGTGAAATCGGTAGAGCTTGTGCGAGTTAAGAAACGTATCAAACAGCTTTGCAAAATATTGCTTCTACACTGAGATCCAGACCCTCAATGTCGAGGGGGGGGGCTTATTAGAGCGGAGACGCTTATTAGAGGAAATACGGTATAAGACTTTCCAAATAGCTCGAAGATATAATATGTATTTTCATTTGTGTCTTTTCGGTCTTACTTTATTGACAACACGATGGTGCGATAAGAAAAACTGGCGCTACTCGGTTATACACCACCCCCCCCCCCCAAAAGTGCTACTCGGGAATACCCCCCCCCCCCCCAATCCTAGGAGCTACTCGGTTATACCCCCCCCCCAAAATCAAGATTTTTAGGAGTGGTCAAAACACATTTTTAAGCAATAATTTCTCCATAAAAGGTCCAGATAAGCAATTTAAAAGGGATTATGGGCTGTATTGGGAGGGGAATAATACAGGGGCCACTTCTATAGTGCCTATAAGTACCAAAGAGTATTAATTCTCTAAGCGTTGAAGTCACTTTCAAACCCAGCCACTTGTGGTGCACGTAAAATATAAGGACTCGAAATGATCGGACTGATCAGCCGGGTGGATCCTAATGGTTGTCGTTCAACTTTTGTATGGCTCAGCCTCTGGCTCGTGGGCTCAGGCCGGAAAATGGGGGAGACCCTTTTCGGCCGAAAAGTCAAAGATGTTGAATATAGTTTTGAATACTTGGGCCTACCGCATAAATTACTCTGGTATGCATGTTTTTTCATGCATCCAGAGTCCCTTTCGAGTGATTTGTGTCTAAGGTATGTGGGTGTGCGCATCTCAACTCCAAGCCCCAAGCCCACTGCGCCCCCGAAGGGGGCGCAGGGGCTTGAGAATTAGAGATGCGCGCAAGCACTTACCTTAGACATGATTTCGTAAAGTACACTTGATCATAAAATGCATATAGAGTCTATTTTTGCCACGGCCCGAGTTGAAAAACATGGTAAAGCAGCTAAAGAAAAGTGGCCCCTGTATTATTCCCTTCCCCTCCCAATACAGCCCATAATCCCCTTCTAATTGCTTTTCTGGACATTTTATGGCGAAATTATTGCTTAAAATGTGTTTTGACCACTTTTAAAAAACTTGATTTTTGGGGGGGGGGTATAACCGAGTAGGGTCGCCATTGGTTCGATTCCCACTGGGTGAAGTTTTTCCTCGACTTTTCCGAAATTTCGTCAAATTAGTTCTCGTTTGAAATTTGCTGGTACCCGCCTTTCAAAATATTCTTATCGGCGATGAGCATGCCCATTTAAGATTTTTTAAATTTGAAGCGAAGGATTCTAGATAAGCAATCTATTGACGCGGGTCATATTGGTGTCATTCGAAAGCTGAGAATATATCAACCCTTTTGAGACCAAATACTAAAATGTTCTTAGCGATAAGAAAAAATTGCGACCAGAAAAGCAAAAGGAAAAAAATCGATAACATTTTGGGAATTGGTCTTGGCACGAAAGTTCTCTAATTCTATGAAATTCAAATTTTGACGGGCCGTGACCCGAGAATCTTTGTGCTAGCATTATGGGTAATATGGGAAGGGAAATTATTATGTGACTTTTTTTGAAACCTTATTTGTTAAGTAAAGATTCAATGTTAATAATTTTAAAGTAAAATTAAAAAAAAGATAAAGACCGTCAATATGAAAAACGAAATTTCCTTGATAAAAAAACTCATGGTTCACTTCTCAAATTCTTACTCAAGTGTGAGTGCCAACACTGTGTTCAAGTGGTCCGATAAACGGCTGTCACTATGCAGGTAATGGATCACTACACAACTATACGATATTTAACGGGGTTTTAGAAAAAAGACTGCAACGTATTCTATTGATTACCCCTTAATCTCACTGAGCTACCCCAAACTCCCACTAGGATACCACAAAGCTCCACTGGAATACCAGATAGTCAAGATTCCCATTAGATTACCACTGCAAACCCAGTGTGTTTGAAAGCTTTCCACTGGATTACCATTTGTAATCCACTGGAAATTTCGATTTTGATGGGAACCCAGTGGGAGTTGTTTGGTAACCTAAAAAGAGTTCGTGGTATTACACAGGGAAATATTTACCTGAGTCATCTTCCTCCTCATATACTACCAGATACCATATTTCGTCTAATAGATTATTCGAAGACTTTATTTTTCGGTTGTCCAAAAATCTGAAAATTGTAAATCAAAAATGGCCTTAACTCTGAAGTTCTAGTTGAAAAAGAGAGAGAGGGCTCTATTAAAGGGAAGTTCTATTAAAGAAAATACGGTTTACATCTTTCTTTTTCCTTATATTCCATCAGATGTTCATTTACACTATCCAACATGTGTTTTGATTTCTTTTCTTTTCCTTTCAAAACAATCTGACAATATGGACAGTTTCCCAGCAAGAAATCGTGAAAAATAGTGAAAAAACTTGTTCAAATTGGCACTTGATGTTCACAGCCCGTCAAGATTTGAATTTCATAGCACTCTAAAACCAAAAGAAGGCCAAGATTTTCAGGCAGTTTTCAAACATTTTCCCACTTTTTTGGTATTGATTTAAGGCTTTTTTAAATTCGTATACGAAAAAGCATGTACAGTTGACTCTCGTTAAACCGACACTTCGATAAACCGACACTCTCGTTAAACCGACACTCTCGATAAAACGACACCCCAAGTCAGTCCGCATAAAGAAATTACAATCGATAAACCGACACCCCCTGAATTTTCTGTCAAGTTCGAATCACCGCCAAAAATATTAAAAATTTTGTCGGGGAAAAAATCTTTGGGCGTTTTTTAATTGATTTCTTGGTGTGTTTGTTTTTTGCTCTCTAATTTTCTTTTGCATTTCAGATGAGCACTCGAAAGCACAACGCCGTTTTGCTGGAGCAGAAGAAGGCAGTCATCGAGGCCGCAGCAAAGAACATCAATCAGACGCAATAGGCCAAGTGATTCGGCATTCCAAAAGGAACTCTCATCTGCATTCTCAACGACAAGGAGGATATTCTGCAAGCACCGATGGTGGTGGCAGCGCAAAACAATCAAAGCTGAGGACTGGCAAGCACTTAGAGATGTAAAAAGGCCTGTTTGATCCTCTTCCATTTGAAATTCAGTGGTGGACTAAAAAAATTTATCTAACAAATCCAGGCCAAGAATCAGAAACAGAAAAAGCTCACAGATTTTTTTCATTAATTGTTATTGATTGATTTTTTGTTTGAAAAATGTTGTCTGAATGAAATGATTTAGTGAAATTGTGTAAAAATGCGATGAATATATAAAAAATTTTGATAAACTGACACCTACGTCATCAAAATGAATTTATTCTCGCGTTAACCGACACCTCAATAAACCGACACTCTCGTCAAACTGACACTCAAGAGATGGTCCCTAAGGGTGTCGGTTTAACGAGAGTCAACTATAAAGTTAATAATAACACAAGGGTCCACTTTTCTTAAGCTAAGATGTCCTTAAAATTTTGCCAAAAAGCTGTAATACGATCATCAGAAATTTAGTGGTCTAAATTTAGGGCAGTTACTCAATATGGTCAAATTTCAAAAAAGAATAGCAATTTTGACCATATCTCATCAAATTTAAATAAAGCAACTAGTTTCGGTTCTAAAAACGAATTTTGGTAGTGTTCTTGGTCGAAAAATTACTCAGCATAAGCTGACTTTCTGGTCTCCATATACTTGAAAACCCAAAAAATTACAAGTAGTTCGGAAAACCTGTTAATAGGTCAAAGTCATGTAAAAATTGACCTACGGTTAGGAAAAACACTGCTCGTTCATATAAACATAGAATAATTTAAAATAAACATAGGTGAAAAAGGTTACGAACTCAAGAAGGGTGATCGCCGTTTTTCCAAAAATATTATGGGCAGTGTAAATCAATAAATCTAGCGCTATTATTATTATTTTTGACATTGCATATTTTGTATCATTTGAAAGCTGAGAATACATCAAACTTTTTGATACCAAATACTAAAATGTTCTTAGTGATAAGAAAGAATTGCGACCAGAAAAGTGGTCTTGGCACGAAAGTTCTCAAGAAATTCAAATTTTGACAGGCCGTGACTAGTTGGGTCCCGGGAATATTCTCAGGAATATTCCCGGTAATATTCTTGGGAATATTTCCAGTTAATTTCCGGTGCGAATCTTAGAATCGGACCGATTTTTCGGTTTGATTTGGTCCGAATCATTTTTGTGTGTTTTGATTGATTTTTTATAATAAAAAAATTGGTTTATTTGGAGTTAAAAGATTTGGACCGGAAAAAAGATTGAGACGAGGAATATTCCCGAAAAAGATTCAGAACAGTCTTATTTCAACCCTAGCCGTGATCCGATAATCTTTGTGCCAGTATAATGGAGAACATGTGAAGGAAAATTGCTATGTGACTGTTTTGAAACCTTATTTGTTGTAAATATTCAATGTTAATAAATTTAAAGTAAAAATAAGCACTAGACGGCGCAATTGCCATTGCGGCCCTATCCCTCCGAACCGAAAACTCACTTTTTTAAATAAATCTCAATATTTTTAATCATACGGTGAGCTTTTACAGATTCTAAGGGAGCTGAGATTTAGGGCTGTGGTAGGCTACAAAATTTAAATGAAAGATATTTTTTAAAAAGGCACAAATGCAGCACTTTTTGAATAAGTGAGGAATTTAAGACCATAGGCAGAAGATATTAATTTCGTTCAAAGATGGTACCAATATTAGTAAACTGACTTTAAAACTGTCAACAAATTTTGTTTTCATAAAATATGGTTCCGAAAAGACACTATAAAAATTCATATTTCTATCTTTGACTAATTTTCCGGAGAATCCGAAATCCCCAGAGATTTTTAAATCATTAAAAGCTGAGGTCAGTTAAACACGCCTGATACGAACCTGTAGACCTGTGAATTCAGACTCAGAATCTTATCGTGCTGAACACGATGATACAGGTTTAGTCATTGACCAAGTGGGTAAAAAAGGGTCTGGAATGTACCAATTTGTGCATGGTCGAGATGCAGCTGGATACTTGCAAGTTTTCATTATGGTCGTGAAAAGTTAGACTACGAAATTTAAAAGATCATCAATTCAAAAAATAAGTGGTCATTTCTATTGACTTTTTAAAATGAAAATATCCTATGCTTAGTATTATTGGATGGCTTAACTCCTAACGGTCATTGAAGTGTACTATGGGTGTATGTGTAGTGTAACAATCATACTGCACCACTTGAAAATTTCTGGCTTTTAGCTGAATTTTAACTACGCACAATTTATTGCATCCTAGACCCACTTTGTCAGTGATTGAAAAAATACCTGTACCATCTTGTTCAGCAAAATATTCTGATTCGGAATATGCCGGTCTACATATTCGCATTCGCAATAAGAGCTTCAATTGTCTACAGTAATAACACATACTATTTTCAGTCACCAGCTATGCAATCTAACCATGGTGTCAGCGCTGAAACACTGTTCCAAGTGATGTCTTTCCTCAACCGCTCTAAATTGGATGCTTTAGAACCAATCACCATGAGCTTTAAAAACTCTATCCAGCGCTATTTTTCTACTTTTTCACTAAACACTCGGAATACAAAATCACACAAATATTTTGTTAGAATTTATCGATCAACTTGATAAATACAAATTATTTCAGCGGCAGTGTTTTTTGCAACTTTTGAAATTTTTTACGATGGCTAAAATAATCGCACACTCATTTTGAACCTTTAAAAAAACTGTCCTGACTAAAAGCTTTATTGAAACAAAAATTACAAATAAATGTGTCTACAACATTCCTCAAACCTTAAAAGTCTTCACAACAAACATCGTTTCAAAGCAGATCCACTATTGTCTTCATTCATAGGTTCTGAACAATAGTAGTTCAAAGATTCTCGGGTCAACAGATTGGTCAACTGGAAATCTTTATCGCCATCTCTAATAAAGTGCATAATAAGTAGCTGAAAAGAGCACGGCGACTTGGCTGCAGCAAATCGCTAAATTAGATAACATAATAATGATAGTCGAGAAATTTCTTGACTAATAAAGAGATATTCACATTAAATCCTTGAAAATTGTTTTTATCTGTATATTGTAATCAAATTTTTATCCGCACTGACGAACCCCATTCGACAACGAACGTCGAAAATTAGAGTGAAAAAAGTGTTGAACCTCAAACTTAAGAAATGGGTCCTACTGTTTGTTTTTAATACAGTCGAGTCTCGATATAACTCGACCCTTGGGACCGGCCAAAGGTCGCGTTATAACGGGGGTTGCGTTATATCAAGGGTTTAGTTAAGTCATTTTTCTTTACTTCCGGCCAAATAGCTGCTTTGAAAAGTCGCGTTATATCGAGACTCGCGTTATATCGGCGTCGCGTTATATCGAGGCTGGACTGTATAACCCCTTTTAAACAGCCTGAAGGGGTTAAAACACAGCATTTGGGTGTTTTATAAAGTTTCTAGTGCTCTATTTTTTAACTTAATTGAGGCGAAAAAAAATCACAATAAAATTAAAACAATAAAAAAGGGTCATTTATAGACAAAACGATGATGAGAAACAGAAATGAAGTAATGGCGGCATGAAATTGTCCGCACAAAATTGGTCGGCACAAAATTGTCCGCACAAAATTGACCGGTACCGAGATAAACATACTTCGATATACGTTTTCAGTTCGGACAGTTAAGATTTGACTTACATGTTTAACCGTAGCCATCAATTCATCCATATGCTTGTGTGAAAATCCATGCGCCTGAACAACGAAAGTGTTCTGTCTTTCTTTGGGGATATTTTCCAAATAATCTATCAAATCGTCAGGCTCAATGTTGTCACCAACAGAAAATTCCATTAAAGAAAAGGTGTACAGCAAAGCAAAAATGTGGAACGGGAATTGTGGGGATGGCTATTGCAAAAGATGGCAAGTGTAAAGTGACTGCATGTGAGAACCTTGGACCAAGTGAATATTTGGCTGAGACAGCTTGTGATATCTTTTGATAACATCACTAATGTTAGTTTAGTGCATTGCCAAAGTGGACTAATTGATTGTAAAATATTTTTCCATTTTTTGACTTTTAATGTTGTAGGCTCAATAGTTATAGCAACTTCTTTAACTTTCCACTTCCTAGACTTTGCTAAAACCTGCAACTCTTCCAAAGGATAGCAATATTCAGAACACCAATCATTGTCCAATAAATTGTGAATGTGTAACTCAGGTGTATAATCAATCATATCCATTGTTATGTCTAGTCCATCTATACAATTCAGTGGAGTAGAAGGAAAAAATTTTTGGATGAAGAGATTGAAGTGACTACTGATTATGGATAGAGTATCCATTTGAGAGCGCTTGAAGTAGGAAAGCACTTGGAATAGTATTTCTGCACTAAGGTTAGATTGCATGGATAAAGGCTAAAAAAAGTATTTTTATTATGAACTAAAAATGAAACAGGCAATTGTGACACAAAGCAAGTTATATGCAAAAGACAACTAAGTAAGATAAGATAGCAGAATACCGTATTTACTCCAATAATTGCACTAGTGCATGGTTAAAGTTGTTTTCTAAAATAACCCAGATATTTTTTTACGGAAAAATCAAACTCAAAACACATTCAGAGTGGCCACAAGAAAAAAATAACTGGTTTTTTGGGAGTTTACTAAGAAGGGGGTTCACTTTTCGCAAAAAATCGATTGAGCGGATCAGATTCCGGGTTCGATACGCTCAATGTCTCAGAATTCTTAACTATCCATTCCGAACCACTTCCATTTACACCAATCCACACGATTCTGTTAGTCTCAAACATGCATGATGTTTTGATGTATGCCTTATGTATTAATAACAAGGCTTCGAATCATTTTTTTTAAAGATTTGTCTTTTTTAGCACCCTTAATCTTTTTTAATTTTAGAAAATTTAGTCAAAATATTTTTTTTTCGCTTCAAAATGGCAACAAGCACTGAATAAAATGACCCTTTTACTTCGAAATGAGTCAAAACGTCCTTTTTTACCCAAATCTTTTTTTTGTTTGAGATTTTTATTTGGAGCCCTAATTAACAATGAATAATCCAACTATTTTCATAAAGATGAGCTATGATAAACATAAAGGGATAAAACTATACGGGATAGAACTATGAAGTGCCTATTTATCTGTCAAATTTTTTTGATGATCCTGAAACTAAGCATAATCTTAAGGCATATATATTTGTTCAAAATGAGTTGCTCTACAAGATAGGCATAAAAAAATTTTTGGTCAAAATTCTGAGGTAACAAAGTTCCTTATAGGTTGCGTCAAAATTACAGAGAACGAGTTTTAATTTCCATGTTTATGTTGTCCATGGAATACCGTATTTCCTCTAAAATAGCCCTCCTTCCAAAATAGCCCCCCCTCTACTTTGAGGTCTGTATCTCGGAGCAGAGTAAATATTTTGCAAAGCTGTTTGATACGTTTTCTTAACTCCCACGAGCTCTACCGATTCCACTTTTTAGATTCTTAATTTTCACCCAAAAATCTCGAAATCGAATTCAAATTTTTCTGAAAATTGGAGGTTTGAATAAAATAGTCCCGGGGGCTATTTTAGAGGAAATACGGTAGCGATTTCGTTGCTCACGCTCACCTATCACTAGCAAGGAAAAAATTTTAAAGTATCGATAAAATAATTTAGTTAATGGTCACAGTTTATTGGCTGTGTCAAGGAATAGAATGCTTCTATTCTATGGACCATAGACCATAGACCACAAATTTACTTATTTCGTCACGTATATTACACAGTTAAAACTCAGTGAAGAAAAATGTTTATCCATTAAAACAATGTGAGCCAACGAGTTTACTGGTACACAGGAAAATATTGTTTTTAATCTTTAGCCATTCTTTTCTTAATAAAAGCCTTTTTTTCTTGTTCCAGAGAATTCGCGGCTGCACATGAGATCTTTGCAGCCCGCTTAGCTTTCTGTATCAATGAAAATCTCGAATCGTTTGCCAAGCTGATTAGGCCATCAAAACACTCAGTAACTGATTCAAAGACTAGTTTCTCTAAATTTCGAATGGTCATTCCAGTAAAAAGCTTGCGCGACAAGCAAAATTTACTTTCGTTAGCAACCTCTTCTTTCTTTATGGCGATGGCGATCGCACGTGAGATCTGGATATCGCGTTCATTTATCTGCGCTGATGACAACTTTCCCACATCACCCATTAAGCGGACCAAGGCATATAGACACTCAGAAACTGATCCAAAGACTGTTTTTCTAAATATTGGGGCATTCTTTAGGCGAAAATTATTTTATGAGGAGCAGTATATACCTTCATTGGCTTCGTTACCTTGCTTAATCGGTCGGATATTATCATCGCGATAGTCTGATAAATCTTTGCCTACTTCATCTCGCAACGCCAGTAAGCCATATTGACGAAGATATGATAAGCGCTTTTTCTGCTCATTTACGCTGATATTAATTCTGGTTAGGAGCTGAGACATTGCTTCTACCACCTGCTTGACAGTTTCAAGATTTATAATTTTTAGCTAAAAATACTTCAAAAATGTAAATTCACTAGATTCTCAATACCAACGCCTGACTGTCGTATGAAGATGGTATTCGACAGATTTTTTTTATAAAGAACATACCAACGCTCATAGTTGCACGTTAAAAAAATGGGGCCGGGGACCTACGCCAGACACCGGAATAAATACTAAAATTGATGTTGTCATCGATACCGGCCCCGATTTTTTCCAAATTTTTGTCGGCGCACACCCATCGGCGCCCGTGCAACTATGCCCGCCCCATCAAAGGTGGTGTCCTCGAATTCAAACTTTTTTCCCAATTATTGAAATTTATTCGGTTTTTTAAATTTTCTTTGTAATAAATTAAGGCCTAGAATTTATTTTTAGGTGTGGTTTTTAAACCAAGTTGAGAAATCCGTACAGAAGTTCAATGATTACGAAAATATATTAATTAGCCTGCATCACCTGTAATAGCGTCGGAATGAGGCCGGCTGGGATGATTTTATTCGGCTAAAATAGCCTCATCTTGTCAGCTGGCTAAAGATGCCGCTTTGGATGCCATTCACCTTTCGAAAAGATGATGACTGTACGAAGCAAAAAAAATTTAGGGCGCATAAATTTATACGAAAGATCAATGGTAAAGTCCTTCTCGCTTCAAAATTTTGCCAATTAATGCACTACCTTTTTTCTGTAAATTGACAGACTATTGAATGAAATCGTCGATTAATCAGAGTCAGCCGCGTCAAGTTAGTAGACATGTCAATAAAAGTAATAATGTCGGCAAAGACTTCATTTGGAACATTTAAATTAGCTGTTTTGTAATAAATAATCATTGCTGTATGCAACTTAGGTAATGGTGGAGCTCTATAACCTGTAAAATATTGGTCATGTCTCGACGTGAAAGAATCAATTGCGGCCTTGCATGTGTTACATATTGAAACTTCGAATTATGAAACGGTACTGAATTATGAAAGAAAAAAATGACTTTGAACTATGTTATGATTTATCAGAAAATAATTTTTAGAGTTTCTAATTATAACTGGTGTTAGAAAGGTCACATCAACCATCCATCGGTTGATTGGTCCTTGGTTGATCAACCGGTTGATCAAATAATCAACCAGTAGTTGGTTGGATAGTAGCTTAATTTTGGTAAAATTTTCGAAAAAATTTTTTCTCACCGCTTGATCAACCGGTGGATAGAAAATTTCCAGTAATCAACCGCCACATCCACCATCAACCGGTTGATTGATTTCCGATTGATCAATCGGTTGATTGGCAATTTTCGGCAATCAACCGCCACATCAACCATCCACCGGTTGATTGATTTTCGGTTGATCAACCGTTTGAGAAAGGTGATCAACTGGTGGACAACCGGCGAATAAACCGGTTGATAACGCCGATTGATTGGCCAAGACTGATTATTAAGTAGAAAATATTTTATTTTGTGACAATCAGCATATAAATAGTCTTTTTTAATAAGAAGGCCATACCAGTTGCCATTAGATATTTCCAGTGTTAAAAAAGGGCGGGTACTAATGAATTTGAATATTTTGGCGTTTTTCGTGATTCTTGTTGAGACAAACAACTGAATAGAAAATTAAAATGGTTGTATGAGGCTATTAAATGATCAAAACATGTCGATCATAATCAGAAAATATATTAATACCAGAAGCCCTGACTGCAACAACTTATCTTAATTTAGTTTTTCAGGTGGTATCCACCTGCAACAAAATGATTCTCAGACATTGGGAGATTCGAACATATGAGATACTCACACAAAGTCTGTTAAAAAATGGGAGATTCGCGCAAAATCCGTTCAAACAAAAGACGTTCAACCAACATCCTTCTCAAGCATCGGTACTTTCACGCAAAATTCTTTCGTGAAAGACGACTTTTTCAGCCTGACCATCTGAAGGCACCTTAAAACCGGTTAGCACCTCGAACCCCGCTAAGCATCCCGTGACGAGGACTACGAATCAAGGTACCCTACTGGGAGGGTTTGCTACCAGAGGGATTCGAACTAGCAACTCAGTAGTGGTGAGTCAGTGAAGCACTAAAACACGTAAACACTCGAAATTATAGTAAAAAAAGGTATGCACCAAGGTGGGTTTGCAGCAGCGACTACTACATTACCCCTTAGAATCGCTTAGAACATCATCCAGAATGGCCGAAAGCCAAGAATAACTGGTTTTTAGGGGGTTTCTCAGAGGGGGAGGGTTAAGTTTTTTTGCGAAAAATCGATTGAGAGGATCAGATTTCCGGTCAGATGGGCTTAATCTCTCAGAATTCCTTTATTCTAAACCACCTCAAATTACACTAGACCACACATTTTCGAGCGATTAAGCCCATCTGACCGAGAATCTGATCCGCTCAATTGATTTTTCGCAAAAAACTTACCCCCTTTTTGGCTTTTGGCCATCCTGTATGGGGTTCTAAACGATTCTAAGGGGTGATGTAGTGGTCGCTAGTTCGAATCCACCTGGGTGTCTTCCTTTTGAATCATCCTTTTGGTTGAAAAACACGTTGTTTAAAAATCTTTTCGTTGAACGGACTTTGCGTGAAAATACCGATGCTTGGAAAGGACGTTGTTTTCGCGTCCTTTGTTCGAACCGATTTTGCGCGAATCTCCCATTGTTTGGACAGACTTCGAGTAAGTCTCCCATATGTTCGATCTTCCAAACTCAAAAATAATGCCTTTTTTGAACTCCTGAGGCCATTTTAGGTCGATATAGGGTGTTTGGAAACACTTTGAAAAAAGTTGATTTGGGAGGGGGGGGTATATCCAAGTAGCGCCGATTTGTCTTTTTTTGAAAATTTAGTCAAAATCTTTTTTTGCTTCAAAATGGCAACAAGCACTGGATAAAATGACTCTTTCACTGCAAAATAGTCAAAATGTCTTTTTTTTACTCAAATATCCTTTTTTGAAATTTTTCATTCGAAACCCTGCCCATGAGAGATTCATAGATAATATACGATAATCATTTAGCAAATTAAATTTTGGCGACAGATAACCCCAACAGATTACGTTTTTTTTTGCATTTTTTCAACTAACACGAACTTAACTGATTCCACTTTCGATCATTTTTACCATTTCAACCATTTTGGTTGAGCACCCAAAAATCTTAAAACCTACTTTTTTTTTCAATTTTAAAGAGGTGATAAATAAATGCCCGTGGTCTTTTGGTAGATTGAATGCGTTAATCTAATAGAGTCAAAACTTATAGCTCTCAAACAAATGTTTATTTGTTCACATGTGATAATAAATCAAAATCTTGCCGAACCAGAATAAACATAATTTTCAAAAACTTAACATGTACCTCAAAAAAACACGAAACTAACCAGTATTCCACCTTTCAGATATATAAAGAGATCTGAGATTGTTCCACGAAAAAACCCTGATTGGAATGATTGATGAAGTGTTGCATAAATTAAGATGCGTTCCAAGTATGCAAATATTAATGACTTGAAAATAATAATAAAAAATTATACATGGAGAAGGTAAAAGCAAGCAAATGGTAAGGATACAAATAGCAGGTGGAAGGCCACTTATATAGGCACTTGATGCTTCTCTCCGATATGAAGTTTGATTGGCATGCCCACAGACAGTAAAGTTTCATTTTGCTTGAAATTCACGTAACATTGAGGCAAACATATTTTGCTATCAATCAAATAACGAGATAATTTTTTTTCAGCCAATGCGGATTTGTCATTTAATAAGATCTATCGCTATGTATATGCTCTTGGGAACCAAGGAATACTCTTGGTCTGACTCTAGGTAAATTCTCATACAGTAAATTTGCTTACAAGTGAATTCGCCTGCAGGTACAGTCAACTCGTGATACAGTGTACCCTCGATATAGTGTAGATCTCGATATAGTGTATATTTTTTCAACCTCATTCAGTCAGCTCTAAGCCAAACTGGCTTACAGTGTACCGTCAAGCTAATCAAACCCAAAAGAGTACCGCATAAATAAACTCTGGCATACTGTTTTTTATGCATCCAGAGTCACATTCAAGTGATTCGGTACGTGGGTGTACGCATCTCAAACCCAAGCAACCAAGCCCCTGCGCCCATACGGGGGCGAAGGGGGCCTGAGAGTTAGAGATGCACGCACTAACTTTCCTTAGACATAATTCCGGGCAAGACTCTTGATCATACATACATTTAAAACTCATTTTGCCAAGCTTCAGTGATCGAAATGCGATAGGATACCTTAACATAAGGTATTTCACCTTTGGGTCCAAGGCAATTGGTCGAGCTTTGAAAACCAAAATTTTTATGAAACCCTAACTTTTTAGTGCGGAAATTGTTAGGAAACAACTTTTTTTATCGTTTTAGCGTATGAGAGTGTCTTAGGAGACGTTCAATCTCTTTTCACAATTGACCAAAAAGGGCCCTAAAGTGCACAATTTCCGTTTCAGCTACGTTAAATTGATCTCATATAAGCAGATAAAATCAAATAACTGAAACAACTCAAAACTGTCTGGTTTCCAAGATTCAATCCGTGAAAATTCCATGGGAAGAGCACTTTGAGAGAGATTTTTTTTCTGCTATCTTGTTCAGTGTGAAATTCTGAACAAAACGTTTGCATTAGTACAAACCGGCTTTTATGCGTTTAGCAACTTTTGTACGGCTGTAAATTTTTATTGTGAAGATCTAGTTTTATTGTGAAATTTTTTTCGCCTCATTAAAAGTTTAAAAATGGAGCACCAGTCTCTATATAAAACACCAAAATGCTCTATTTTCAACGTTTTTCAGGCTGTTTAAAGGGGTTCTATTTAAAAACAAACAGTAAGACCCCTTTTTAAGTTTGAGGTTCAACACTTTTTTCACTCTAATTTTCGACGTTCGTTGTCGAATGGGGTTCGTCAGTGCGGATAAAAAATTTGATTACAATATACAGATAAAAACAATTTTCAAGGATTTAATGTGAATATCTCTTTATTAGTCAAGAAATTTCTCGACTATCATAATTATGTTATCTAATTTAGCGATTTGCTGCAGCCAACATTAAAAGTCAAAAAATGGAAAAATATTTTACAATCAATTAGTCCACTTTGGCAATGCACTAAACTAACATTAGTGATGTTATCAAAAGATATCACAAGCTGTCTCAGCCAAATATTCACTTGGTCCAAGGTTCTCACATGCAGTCACTTTACACTTGCCATCTTTTGCAATAGCCATCCCCCACAATTCCCGTTCCACATTTTTGCTTTGCTGTACACCTTTTCTTTAATGGAATTTTCTGTTGGTGACAACATTGAGCCTGACGATTTGATAGATTATTTGGAAAATATCCCCAAAGAAAGACAGAACACTTTCGTTGTTCAGGCGCATGGATTTTCACACAAGCATATGGATGAATTGATGGCTACGGTTAAACATGTAAGTCAAATCTTAACTGTCCCGAACTGAAAACGTATATCGAAGTATGTTTATCTCGGTACCGGTCAATTTTGTGCGGACAATTTGTGCCGACCAATTTTGTGCGGACAATTTCATGCCGCCATTACTTCATTTCTGTTTTCTCATCATCGTTTTGTCTATAAATGACCCTTTTTTATTGTTTTAATTTTATTGTGATTTTTTTTCGCCTCAATTAAGTTAAAAAATAGAGCACTAGAAACTTTATAAAAACCCAAATGCTGTGTTTTAACCCCTTCAGGCTGTTTAAAAGGGGTTATACAGTCCAGCCTCGATATAACGCGACGCCGATATAACGCGAGTCTCGATATAACGCGACTTTTCAAAGCAGCTATTTGGCCGGAAGTAAAGAAAAATGACTTAACTAAACCCTTGATATAACGCAACCCCCGTTATAACGCGACCTTTGGCCGGTCCCAAGGGGTCGAGTTATATCGAGACTCGACTGTATTAAAAACAAACAGTAGGACCCATTTCTTAAGTTTGAGGTTCAACACTTTTTCACTCTAATTTTCGACGTTCGTTGTCGAATGGGTTCGTCAGTGCGGATAAAAAATTTGATTACAATATACAGATAAAAACAATTTTCAAGGATTTAATGTGAATATCTCTTTATTAGTCAAGAAATTTCTCGACTATCATTATTATGTTATCTAATTTAGCGATTTGCTGCAGCCAAGTCGCCGTGCTCTTTTCAGCTACTTATTATGCACTTTATTAGAGATGGCGATAAAGATTTCCAGTTGACCAATCTGTTGACCCGAGAATCTTTGAACTACTATTGTTCAGAACCTATGAATGAAGACAATAGTGGATCTGCTTTGAAACGATGTTTGTTGTGAAGACTTTTAAGGTTTGAGGAATGTTGTAGACACATTTATTTGTAATTTTTGTTTCAATAAAAGCTTTTAGTCAGGACAGTTTTTTTAAAGGTTCAAAATGAGTGTGCGATTATTTTAGCCATCGTAAAAAATTTCAAAAGTTGCAAAAACACTGCCGCTGAAATAATTTGTATTTATCAAGTTGATGGTGTCTCGTACGCATTCAAAAATTAAATCAAGTAAACTAAAAAATCATGAAACCTACTTTAGTCTTTTCTGCCAATGAACGGTAATTTTCTTCTTGTAGCCTGTTCTGAGTGTCTCCCACTTCCAGCTTGAACATTTCCTTTCTAGCATTCTTATCTGGCAGTGGAATGTACAGTAGCGGCCAAAAAAATGCACCAAGGGTGTAATTTTTAAAAATTGTATGTCTTGCAGTGATTTTTTTCACATTATCAAAAAACAAGTAGAGCCATTTTGTAGCATTTTTAATGCTCTTTCAAATGCGCTAGAGATTCCTGCGCAAATATAATTCGATAAACTCTAAAAAGTCGTTTTTATGCCATGACTTCGATTTTCAGCGGCCAAAAAAATGCACCAAATATTTTATTAAATAACTAGTACTTTGTACTGTAACCTTTTGCATCAATAACAGCTTGACAACGTTTAGGCATAGAATCAACAAGTTTTATAATTCTTTCCAAAGGGATTTTCTGCCATTATTCCTTGATTGCTTTCATCAGCTTGTCCAATTTCTTGTAAGTCTTTTTGCGCAACCGACGGTCTAATTCCTCCCATAGATGTTCGATCGGGTTGAGATCCGGAGACTGAGACGGCCATTGCAAAACGGTAACATCATTATCCTTGAACCATCCAGCCACTATTTGCTTCGGCGCCCTGGCCTGCTTCACTTTCTTTCCCTTTTCACCGCCCTGGCCTTCCTCATTTCATTTCCCATAAGCAGCACTGAAGCATGTTTCGGATCATTATCTTGCTGAAAGATCCATCCTGGCGCCATTTTCTCCTTTGCATGAGGCAACATGTGTTCTTCGAGGATTGCTCTGTAATCGACTGCTTTCATTATGCCTTCCACACGAATTACCGGACCGATGCAATCACGAGAAAAACAACCTGAATATTTGAAATTTTTGGGCTGCATGAAAATACCGATTTACCCCAAACCATTAATGAACCACCTCCATGTTCGACTGTCGGAACTTGGTAACGGACGTCATAACGCTTGCCAACTGGTCTTCGAACATATTTCACGCCATCAGAAGAGAAGAGATTGAATTTACTTTCATCACTCCAGAGAACCTTTGCCCATTCTTCCTTTGTCCAGTGTAGATGATCCTTTGCAAACGCCGCCCTGGCCTTCCGATAAGCTTCAGAGATGAGCGGCTTTCTTGATGGACGTCTTCCGAACAAGCCAGCTTCATTCAATCGACGACGAGCAGTCCTTTTGCTGATATCTAACCCGATTTCTTCATTGACCTCCCTAATAATATCCACAGCAGTCTTCTTCGGATCCGTCTTTGCCTTCTTTACCATAGCCCGGTCTTGTCTTTCAGATGTTTTCGAGGTCGACTACTGCCAGAGATTCTTTTCACGCCCTTGCCTGCTTTGCTTTTACCATAGATTCGCGAAATTGTTCCATGATCAACGCCAAATTGTGAAGCAACCATACGATCACTGTCTCCTCGCTTTTTCGCTTGTATAATCGCTTTCTTCGCATCAAGAGATAACTGTTTCTTTGCCATATCTATAATTTAACCAATAAATATAATATTTCCACAAAAATAGAAACGAAGTAAAGAAAACAAGGAAGAAAACAGATATAATGTCATTTGGTGCATTTTTTTGGCCGCTGAAAATCGAAGTCATGGCATAAAAACGACCTTTTAGAGTTCATCGAATTATATTTGCGCAGGAATCTCTAGCGCATTTGAAAGAGCATTAAAAATGCTACAAAATGGCTCTACTCGTTTTTTGATAATGTGAAAAAATTACCGCAAGACATACAATTTTTAAAAATTACACCTTTGGTGCATTTTTTTGGCCGCTACTGTATGGTGGATGGATTACATTTAAAATAAATGGTAGGACCAAGCTAAACTTTTCAACTTTTCTTTCCACATTAAACAAATTTTATTGTAAAAGTACCGATAAATTCAACATCATACCCATAATGATTGAGTAGGTAGATTATTAAAGCCTTTTCGGACTTAGTATACATCCAGTTCCACAATTTAATTTTTTGCCAGAAATGAGCGATGACAAAAGATTTTCTTTGAAAGGAGCCCTAAAAGAAATGTAGTTAAACAAGCATTCCGCTGCATGCGGCAGATGGTCATCGATTCCGGACTTTTTCAGTACTCTTTCAAGTTGTCATCTTTAGCTGCATTGGCCCACTTTTCTTCTCTACTTTCACCACTTAATTCAGACTCAAATTTTCTGCAAAAAATGTACATGAGGATTTAATTATTTTTGATTTTCAAAAAGCTCACCTATTAGTTGAAGAATAAAACTGAAATGTAAAGGTTGACGATCTGCGATTTCGTCTTTCTCTTTCCTGTCCTTCAAACAAAAAAGCTAACAGTTATTAAATTATTTGTTTTTTGATAAAACCATAGCGACGTTAATGACGGATATCCCACATAACAACAAAGCTACTGCGTTGGCCTCACATAATAATTTCAAACAAAATTTTAAAGATATAGATAATTTTCAAAGCATAGAGTTTCTGATTCTCAAAGCTAAAACCATTTCAAAGGAACAAAGGGGCGGAATAAGGAGGAAGATTGAATAGCAGGTATTTATTTTCTCGTAAATTTTTCGAATCTAGACGTCTATTTTTTGATTGTCTTACCATTGCGGGTTGTTCGAAGGGCAGGAGGCTCAGAGTTTAGATGCACGCAATTCGCAACGCACACATGCAGCTCAGACTAGAGCGTAGCTAGAAATTCTGACAGGACGAGGGATGGTAAAGCCACTGAGAAATCATTACACCTATACCGGTTCTGACTTTTACACTGTTTTTATGTAACAACATTTTAAACAAATTCTGACAGGGAAGAGTGAGAGTATACCTCCGGCGGGGTGAAGGTCAGTGTAGCTGACAAATATTTTTTTGCAATTTTTATTTTTTTGCGGCATATTTTTATTGTTGTCTGGTTTTTTCGCAGTTATATCAGAATTTCGTAGCCTTACGACTTCAGTTCATTTATTACAACACTTTTGCGACATGCAGCACAACAAAAAAAAATAAGAGTAATTTTAGAGCAAATTATTTTTCTGGGTTTTCACTTCTTTTTTTATATCTTCACTATTTTTGTATACATCTAGCAACAATGTTGCAATAAACGATTAATCGTAAGAAACTGGACTCGTATGGCATTATTATAGTACTCCCACTGCAAAAAAATAATAGAAAATAAAATAAGAACCGGCGAAAGTAAAATTTGTGCCATAAAAGTATATTTGTCACCAAAAAAGATGACGCAAACAATAACTCGCACCTTGAAAAGTGATCGAAAAAATAACCCGGCACGGCCGTTATAGCGAATACGGTACGTAAATGTCACTTTAAGGGATTTGAGAAAGCCAATTTTTTGAAAATTTTCTGGTTTTTCAGACTGAAAGTATTTAGACACGCTTGTTTGATCGTGTAGATGGGAAAATTTGTTAAAACAGTCAGTAGACACCCTTTTTTGAAAAATAAAAGCGTCACACCCTTATATGCTGACCATGTATATGAAACCTTGTTTCGCTGATTTTTTTCCATTTCTATATTTCTTATTCCAATTCCTGGTAAAGCCAAATAATTGGTATGGATTTTGAGAAATCTGATTTTTGCAACTGACCTCCCTCCCCCTTCCCCAGTCTGAATTTTGTGAGATTTATCATATTTTTCAATTTCTGGATCGTGAACTAATCCACCACCCTTCCCCTTTCTTCCTTTTGCAAAAGTTCAGTTTCGGGGAAATTTTTTCAATATACTGAAGCTAAAAAGCAGAAACGAAACTAAATATTTGTTTTTTTCTAAACGTATTTTTTTCTGAAGCATATTTATTTTAATTCTATTGTGTTCTATTTAGAAGAATAAGGTATTCTCAGTGTTGGGTTCAAGATGAAAGCCAACTTACTATTTCTTCTTTCAGTATCTTATTTTCGTGTCGCTCCATCAATAATTCGTGATCTGTGTTTTGTTTCAGTCTTTCTTTTTCAATACGCTCCAGACGTAGTTGGTAATTTTTTCAATCATTTCTAATCGCAAGAGATGTAACTTTCGGTCGCTTTCTTTAATTTTTCTTGCTGTTTAAAACAATTCTATTAATGTTGAATGATCACAAAATAAAAATTTGTATTTGAATATCAGATGTCCAGGTAGCAGTCATTTTAGTTAATTTTGATTTCTAAGCATATCTGTCCACTGTCAAAAACGGACTTGTATTTCAAATTGTAATTATTGTAAAAAAATTAAAAGTTTTTTGTTGCCAAAACCTTCTTTGTCGGTAAAAAAGTTTTTTTTGTTTAAAAGTTATCCTTTTTAAGACAAAGTTGTGTCGCTTGTCTTGACAAGAAAATTTTTAGCGTCGAAAATACCCTTTATGAAAGTTAGTGTGATCTTCAGTAACATTCATTTTCTCACCATATCATAATTAAACATACCATAGAGATCACAGTTTGCAAATGTTCCGGATGCTTGGCTAAATACAATTGCAGTTCAATAATGCCTGACAGTGATTCTTGCTGGATGAGCAATAACGATAATCAGTAAGTGTTTCACTAACACGCATATCCAGTGTCGATGATCTTTTGAAAAAGGAGCTGCGCATAATCTTTAGAAGTGTCATTTTGTTTATCAAAAAAAAGAGACTTGAATAAAATTATTATTATTTTTGTTGAAGTTAAAAATGCCTCTGAAATTGGTCACTGAGCAAGAGGTATATTTAAAAAATAATATTGCAATTAACAATAAACAATAAATAATTTTCATCGTCTAAAGTTGAGAAAAGAATGATATGGAGAGATAAATCATGAACACTGAACGCAACATGAAAAAATACGGTATTTTGACTATTGGGCGCTAGCAGTGAACATAGTTCGTGATCTGTGCTTTTCCCCATACATGAATATATATGAGCTAGAAAATCTTGCGCCATTTAGTATTGTTGTGGTTCAATACACAATATAATGCACATTTCGTCTCATTTTGTTTCCCAGAATATCAGCTTTTAAACAATAAATGATTGCCGAAAAGTCTAGCGAATATGAAAAGTTACAGGCAAAGCGAAACGTGTAAAAAAATTAGGTCATGCAGTATATAAAATAGAAAACTGCCGCCATACGGTGCCATTCAATAAGTTTTTGAGTTACTTTGTGTCCGCATATAAAACGTATGAGGCAGCAATTGTCAGAACAAACCTCTAAATTTCTGCGGAAACCCCGCAAACTATGAGATCGAATCACCAAAATCTGTTAATACTATCTTGTAGAGCATAGTTTTTTTTCCTTTTATTTTTTCCCAGCATTTTTCCCTTAATTAAAAAAAATTAGAGTAGATTTTTTACTTGCCCCAGCTTTTTCTGCGCCCCGGAGTGGCACAGAAAGCTCAAGAGTAAAAAATGCGTGCACTCACTTACCTTAGATGATTCCGAGAGGTACTCTTGATGATGAAAAGCAAGTAGATTTTTTTTCTCGGCATAAATGAAAAAAATGGTAGGACAGTCAAAAAACACGATCATCTACTTTTTTCATCATTTTGCCATATAAGTAGCCTCCTTTTCTTCTCTCTTCTTTATTCTCATTCTCTCTATACACGGCCCCTAAAATTTTAACCCTAGTGCAGTTCAAGACAAACAAAACGCCAAGAATATTTCTGTGAAATTCAAATTTAAAGCGAAATTTTTTCTCTTTCATTAGACAAGTGTAAAAATATTCAATAATTCCATGTGATTACATGGATTTCGTGGATTCTATTCGGCCATACTATTACGAGTTTACCCATACGTATTAGCAATGACCTTATTTCTCGTACAAAATGACTCAAAACTCTTATGTTTTTCAAACCGCATCACAAAGAAGCACAGAATTCCATTAGCAGAGAAAGAGGACAGTTCATACATAGTAATTACCACACACAAAAAAACCACACTCTTCCTTTGAACCAAACTCTCTAAAAAAACTCTGATGATGATGGTGGCAATAACCATTTTGATCAACACAATTATTCGATAAACTATTCACAGGGTGTAACACGAATTGTGGTAATTTTAATTTAGATTTTTTCTACTTAAGTCAATTATTTTCAGAAAAAAACTATTTTTTGTTTGAAAGCCTACGAAATAGGAAATTTTTCGGTTGTTAAGGAAATTCGATATTATAATATATATTATATTACATTATATTATATTATAATTTGAATGATCATATAATTTTGAAAAAAGCGCTCTGTTAGGCTGTAGCGCAAACTCTTAGCTATATATTAAGAAAAAAATTTGCCGCGATATCATGATCTGCTGGAGCTGTTTATCGATTTTTAGGTAACAGACACAAAATAACTACACGGTTATACCCAGGGCGGATATCCAGGTGATGTTATGAAGGCACAGGCACCCTTGTCTTGAAATCCATGTATTTATACTCCAGTGATAATAATAAGTGGTGGTACATAGGTAGAAATATTCAGGTGATGGATAGCCAGATGTGGGAAGGGTACTGAGGAAGTGAAAGGCGGTATTCAGGAAGGCGGGACACCTGGAGTGGTACTCAGGTGGGAATTACCCAGATATTTGTACTTACGTGGTGGTACCCAGGTGGGAGTCATCAGGCTGAAGTAGCCAGGAGAGCGGTACCCAGAAAGAATGTAGCCAGAAGAAAGCTAGCCAGGTTGAGAATAACCATGAGATGGCTAGCCAGGAGGAGGGTAGCTTATCCAGCAAAGGGGTTTCATGAAAAGGTGAGCAGGATGGGGTAGCCAGGAAGAGGTATTCAGGAGAGGTGCTCAGGTGGTGGTGATCAGACGAGAGTTACCCAGGTGGGAGTAATCAGGTCGAGGTAGCCAGTTTGAGGGAGGGGAGGGCGCAGGATGGGGTGCATGAAGGAGGTAGACAGAATGAGGGTAGCCAGGAGAGACGAACTTATCAGGAGGGTAGGCAGAAGTGGAACAGGAAGGGTAAGCTAAGACGGAGGTACCGAGAAAGAGAAATAAACAGAAGGGGGGAGTATGTTATGCATCAAGATTCATTGCAATTTCAAAATACCATGTAAAATATGACAAAATAAATTGTTTCAGCTTGTTAAAATATAATTTAATTGCTTTAAACTTCATTTTTATATACAGTTAGTCAACGCACATGTCTCCTTTCTGCTCTGTGTTATGAGTTATGAGTGTTATGAATTTAAAGCAAATTAAAATATATGAATTTTATTTAAATAGATATGTATGGATCAGCTTAGCCCATGCAAAACCAGGTCAATTTGACCCAGTAGCTCTAAATAATCAAACATGTATTTAAAAAAAATCAACAAAGCGATCTATTTTTGAACAGTATGTACATTGTAAGTGATTCTGATCACTTTTGATCATTAAAGCTGCAAATAAACATACTCTAGCAAATTCACTTTAAAATGACCATAACTTTTCATCCTGTCGACCATTTGTCGAATTTCAAAAAGCAGGTTCAGTAGCCACATTAGTCTTATTTTCAACAAATACATTAAATCTTCACAACAAAGAACGTATTAAAACCGTCACATAATTTTCATTTTCATGTTCCCAATAACGGTAGCATAAAGATTCTCGGGTCAATAGATTAGTAATCTGGAAACTTTCACTATCATCATATGTATTGTAATATTCAGTTATGTTCAGCTGGAAAGGGCATGGCAACTTGGATTAGAGAAGCGCTAAATTACATAAACGATTCAGTTTTTTGGAATTTTGTTTTCACTTACATCTTTGGCTATACTTCGCAATTCATCCATCTTCTGACTTGTATACGCTTTTACATGAACTTTCAAAATATTCTGCCACTCTTTTGGGATATTTTCCAAATATTCTAGCAAATCTATAGGCTCAATATACTCCAAAGCAGAAAATTCCATTATAGAGAAGTTGTAGAGCAAAGGGAACGAATGGAATGGAAATAACTCGGTAGGCTCATATTCAAAAGTTACAAGTGCAAGTGTGAAGTGGCTGCTACGGAGTACTTTAAGCCATGTGAACAACTGACGGAGAGAGTTTAAGAGTTTTAGTTGCTCCCGTTCAATGTCAAGCTTAGATGACCGTCTTGCCAGAGCGAACTAATTGATTCATACTTGATTTTGTATTCCGGAGCACAGAATCTTTCAGTTTCCATATTAATAACAACATTTCTAGCCATCCACTTCTTAGAGTCTGCTAAAGGTTGCAGCTCTTCCAAGGACTGTAATGATTAAAAAACCATACTAATACACCACCGTTTCTGATCTTAAATCAGCACTATCACTATTGCTGATCCATAGTCCATTTAGAGTGTTTAATGGAAAATTTGAAAAATAGCATTGGATGAAGTTTTTGAAGCTTTTGCTTATTGGTTCTAGGGCATCCAATTCAGAGCGGTTGAGGAAAGACATCACTTGGAAAGTGTTTCAGCGCTGACACCATGGTTAGATTGCATATCTGGGGGCTGGAAATAGTATGTTATTACTGCAGACAATTTAAGCTCTTATTGCGAATGTGAATATGTAGACTGGTATATTCTAAATCAGAATTTTTTGCTGAACAAGATGGTGCAGGTATTTTTTCAATCACTGATAAAGTGGGTCTAGGAGGCCATAAATTGTGCATGGTTGAAATTCAGCTTAATACCCAGAAGTTTTCAAACGGTGCAGCATGACTGTTTCACTACACATACACTCATAGTACACTTCAATGACTGCTAGGAGTTGAGCTATCCAAAGCATACGCTGTTTTCATCGATAGAAATCACCACCTATTTTTGAAGTGATGATTTTTAAAAATTTCGTAGTCTAACTTTCCAAGATTGAATGAAAACTAGTGGGTATCCAGCTGCATTTCGACGATGCACAAATTGGTGTATTCCAGACGCTTATTCACCCACTTCGTCAATGATTAAACCTGTATCATCGTGTTCAGCATAAGATACTGAGTCGGAATTCACACTTCTACAGGTTTGTATTAAGCGTGTTTAAATGACTTTAGCTTTTTAATGATATAAAAATCTCTGGGGATTCCAAATTCTCAGATCAAAGACACAGATATGTATTTTTATTGCGTCTTTTCGGAATCATATTTTATAAAAACAAAATTAGTTCACAATTTCAAAGTCGGTTCACAAATATCAATACCATCATTGGACGGAACTAACATCTTCCACCTATGGTCTCAAATTTCTTACTAATTTAAAACCGACTGCATTTCTGCCTTTTTTGAGGACATCTTAATCCTAAATCTCAGCTCCTTAGGAATCTGTAAAAGTTCACCGTATGATTATAAATATTGAGATTTATTAGAAAAAAGTAAGTTTTCGGTTCGGGTACTCTGCTCTGAGAATAGGGCCGCAATGCTGATCAACAAGATTGCGCCCTCCAATGCTTATTTTACTTTTAATTAAAAAAATTGCTTCAAATTAAAATAATCTTATGTGTCTTAATATTTAAAACCTAACGGTGAACTTTTCCAAATTCTTAGGGGTTGAGATTCAGAGCCTTTATAGAGTACAACATTTAAATGAAAGACATCTCTAAAAAAAGTAATGCAGTCTTTTAAAATCACTAAGGAATTCAATACCATAGGCAGAAGATATTGATTCAATTCAATGAGGGTATTAATATTCGTGAGTCGATTTTTCTAATTTCTAAATCAAAAAAACTTTATGGACATACACTAAAACTGTATTTATTGTGAAAACCTCACTTTTTCTTTTAATCTTTCAGCTAAAAAGGTTCCTGAACAGAGTTCCTAAACAAATGCAAAGGTTTTCAAAAAGGAATCGCGGACTAGCGCACCACAGTCCACAATTGACTTAACGACAGAAGTTTTTTCCCGACTAGAATTTGATCCTTTTTCACCTTAATTTTTTTTAATTTTCGCTAATTTTGTTTTAACAGTCTGGTTACAAGTACAGTCGACTCTCCACATAACGACTCTCTATATAACGTCCTCTCCTCATAACGTCCCAGTGAAACTGGTTTGGTTGGTCTAAACTAAATACTCGAACAATTGCCTCTCTATATAGCGACTCTCCACATAACGTCTCTCTCTACATAACGTCCGATTCGGCTGGACACTCCTTTAAAGACGCCTCTCCATATAACATCTTTTCGAAAAAAAATTAAAATTGAAAGCGTCTCGAGAAGAAAATAACTCATTTTTTGCTTCTAATATGTTCAGTTTGGTCAGCTTTCAAAATTTGCTGTTTTAGAGATTACAAAGTTGATCTCTACAAGGCGCTGCGCTTCCTTCACCGTTCCTGGTCGAATGTCAAGCCGAAAACTATCGCCAACTGCTTCCGAAAAGGACTCGGAAGTAGGCCTTTATTTTTCACAAAAAAAGATTTTCTGTGTTTTAAGCAAGGCGCTGGCAGTCGAGAGAATCAGGAAAACGCTGTGATCGAGTTGGAACAAGAAGGCGCTGGCGGGGAATAAAGTACACTCTGGGAGGAAATGCAGGAAAAAAAACTCTGGCCGAAATTGCAGCGGATGTTTTAATGGAAGTGAAAGAGCCGGAGACTAAAAGGTGATTTTTTTGCTTTGCTCGGCTCTTTAATGGTTAAGATTTTAGTGAAACCGAATTAATGAAGATCGACCAAGTTTCAGAGCCGCCAGTCGATACACGAGAAGCAATTAAAGCTTTGAAAATTCTCCAGCGATATGCCGACGAAAATGCCATTGTTGCAGTCCAGCTGCTGTGCAATAACATGGATGATTTGCTTGCCAAATAACGCATGAAGAAACTGAAGCAGAAGAGTATTTCTACTTATTTCATGCCCATCCCATGATTGTTTGGTCGGGTGCTATTTATTGTTGAAAGTAAACAGTTTTTTTGAAAAACTCTCTACATAACGTCTGGTGAGTGATATATAGGCGAGTGCCTCTCTACATAACGACTCTCTATATAACGTTCTCTCTTCATAACGTCCCGTTTGGCCGGTCCCTGAAAGACGTTATGTAGAGAGTCGACTGTATTCTCATTCTGCTGAATGTTTTTCAGCAAAATACAAATTCGTTGTTTTCAAAAGCAAAAACTTTATGGACATGCTTTTTTTTAATTCACATTTTTTCACCCTTTTCAAGAAATGTGGTTTTTTTTGAATGGATTTTCCTCTTATTGTATTGTGCTTTCAAATTTAAAATTTAGTCATCTTTTACATTATTAAAATCTTCGCTCACCCCGTTTTGCGCCAAAACTTTTAAATTTAACTGTTTTGGATTTATCCTGTTAGCACCCAAAATACTTTTCGCCATAACCTGTTAGGCAGCATTATTTTTATTTATTTGATTGGTTAGATACATGTCTACTTACGTCAAAAAATTGTTTTGACTTTAACTGTTACGGATATAAACGGTTGTATCTGAAGTGAAAGTTTTGGCGCTAAACGGGGAGAGCCAAATCTTTCACATCAAGTTCTGAACAGAGTTTTCGTGATATGGATTCGGAGCCGTGATATAATAATGATATGACATAGGATCGACATGATATCATCACAGGTGATATTGCTTTAGCTAAAAGTTCATGTCATATCATCTGATATGATGTAGAATTTAATAAATGTGTTTGATATGATATTGATATGACATCACTGACGTGATATCCGCGTGATATGATAGCATATTATGATGATATCACAATCGTATATGATATAAAGTGATATGAGCAGTTTAACTTTTGACGATGTAAAAATGATTATTCAGATCGATTCCTTATAAGTTATTAACAAATCGAGCATTTAAATGAGTAGAACGTTGGGCATTCAGGTCGCAGGAGACAAAATAACAGTACGGAGTGTCCTTAATTCACCGCCCTTGTTGCTTTGGTGATTTTTTTTAAATTTTAACCATTTGCAAGATTTTTGTTTATTAGACACAGGACCTTCTAAGCTTTTGTTCAACATCTCATTTTTTCTTTCATTAATAGTTTTACTTTTTCCTGACCAGTAAGATTTTTTGCTAATTTTTTTTCTTTCGAAATAACTGAATATTTTATCAAACGAAAATCATGTGTCTTTGGACGGTAACCGTCGGTTTGTCGACCACTTTTTATTATCCTGTCATTTTTTATCTTTAAACTTGGGATAGAGCGCTGTGCATCCCGAACCAGATCACTGTCCATGCTTTGGCTTAATAAGATATTCAGCCAGGAAAAAAATTACCAAAACATTTTAAAAGTCAGTGAAAATTAAATTTATAATAAAAAACAAAAATTAGGTGTCAACGAAATCCTAGAGTGTTCTTTTTCCAGTAAACAAAAATATAGCTGAATGGTTGAAAACAGAAAAGTAAAAGCCCATCAAAAGGGGCGGCGAATGTGAGACACCCTATATTACATACCTGCACGGGCGCCGGCGCCATGCAAAATTTCACCACTTCAAAACGCCAGCGCGGCGCTCGACGCTTTTTTCATACCGGCACTTTCATACCAACTTAGATCCTGGCGGCAGCAAGCAAAGTTTAGCGTCGAATACATAGTATACAAGCCGCGCCGCCACTTCTGAGGCGCCTGCGCCAGGATGGCGCCGGTACCGACGCCCGGCGCCGGTTTTAGGTAGGTCCGGCGACCAGATCGGCCTCCGGCGCCAATTTTTTTGAAGCGTGCAGGTATGCCTGTATATTCTTATTTCATTAAAGTAACATCATGGTGACACGGCAGTTGACATTTTTATGGCTGATTTGCCACCAACTGTAGAACCTACCGGTTTTTCAGCACAGATAGAGAAAACAGTTAACCGATACTCAGCTGATTTTCAAGACCAGGTGTTGAAAAACAAGCTTAGGTGTGTCGAATGAGTAGGAAAGACTATTTTTGGTAATTTCGAGAAAAACCACTCTCATCTTGGAAATATCGTTGATATCACATGAAATGAGTTGGTATCACCTGATATTTGTCATGTGATGTGATATGATACTCATATGACATGAAGCCCGAACAAATCATATGATACGTGATATCACCTCCATGATATCATATCATAGAGGTGATATGATATCATACGAAAACCCTGGTTCTGAAAAATTTATTTCATTTTTTATAATTAAAATTTTTGACGGTAGGTTAAAGTTATAACATACAAATAATTTATAACAAATCTTAAAGAAAATTTCTTAAAACTTGATTTGTTTTATTCAATGTGGTTCACCGTTGCATCAGAATGCTATTACAAATTTTTAATCACAATTCAATATATAAAAAAATTAAGAAATATCATAATATTTCTTAATTTTTTCATAGACACTTATCTCAGATACTCTGACTTCTTTTAATACAGTAAAAAACTTTCGGTGATTATTAAAGTGACTATCACAAGCTTGAAACGTACAATGAATATAAATATAAATAATATATAATATAAAAAGTGCTAAATGATAAGTGAATGTTTTACTTATCGTTCAGTAATTTTTTAACTAAAATAATAAAGACTAATAAAATATAAGTTTCAGTGTTTTCGTGTTTCAAGTAGTGTTCAAGTACAGTCGACGCTCGAGAAGTTTGGTTTGATATCAGTTTGAACAGTAGACTCATGTCTTCTCCCATTGAATCACACTTTAAAAAAAATCTTCTATTGACGGTTTCACGGTCAACTTTCTTTGTGTTAATTAATTTTTACTCGAACCGAAGCATGTCTTATCATTTCATGTCTTTATTCTCAGGTCGTCACGCTGTCTCTTTTCTTTTCTGTTTATCTTTGGTAAGTGAAATGCTCGAGTTGACTCAGACATAGTAAAATCTGAGTATTTGCTGATAGCTTTGTTATTTGTTTGATTTTCGTTGTTATTCTCGTGCAAAATAGTGTAGTTATATCAATTTGAATTAAAAGCATTAAGAGAATTTAGAGCTGATAGATACTCGAGTAACTTACAAAAAAGTTTTAATGAACAGAAAAGTTTATATACACGAAATGTTTCCGGCACCAAGACCACCTCTTTTGTACTTTTCTTCTATCAAATCATAAATGTTAACGAAAATTGAAAACGTTAACGGAAATGTTTGTAAGGCTCTAAATTTCAGGTCAAGAACAGTGAAGCAAGGATTTTCGGTTCAATAAAAAAGTCAACTGGAAATGTTCATCGGAATTTTTACTGGAATCTCTTGAAAACAGTTGAATAGCATGGTAATTTGGCTGCAGCAAAGCGCTAAATTTGATAAAAATAATTATGCTTTCGCAGAATAAAACCTGCTTAATTAAGCAATTTTCCACTCAATTTTATAAAGTTGATTTTCTCAGTGTTTTGTTACGGATGGTTTGCGTACTAGAGTTCAGGACTTTGTAACGATTCCTTGCTATCACTTAGAAGGTCAAATAACGAAAAACTTTTTTCTAAAGATAAATCTATTGAAAAGCCCTGCGATTCCAGTTTCTAATAAAATATCATTTGTTGAAACATATTTGCACATTGTAACACAAACATGTTGATGTTTGAAGCAGGTCAGAAAACAAAATTTATTTTTTTAACTTGTTTGTATTACATTTCGCAAAGATGTTTGAACAAATGATACTTTATCAAAACTAGAATCGAAACTTTTGATTTAACATAGCTTAACATAAATCGAAACTCGACTGTACATGAAAAAGTTGAGTAAAATGTTAATTTTTTGAACTCTGGTATACATGCAGATTTTAACGGCGAAATTATAGATCATATCACTATCAGAAAGTCGGGTGAAATGCTACAAGATGCTCCGTCAGAATTGGTTTTATAGGGTAATCTCTGAGACCTAACTACCGTATTTCCTCTAATTAAGACGCTATCTTTATTGAACGCGCACGATGAATTCCTCACCCTTGTAGTAGACCAGCGTATTTTAAAAAGAATCAAAACAGAAAACTGAAATTTTCAAATTGGCGGTAAATGCAAAATTATGCAAATCGAAGAATGTGAGTTTGTGAAGCTACCATGGTGGATAAAGTGTAGTGTATCACTTACTTTTCGTCATATCAAAAAATTAATCCATTTCAGCGCCTGAAAAGCCCTCGAGTCGATCTTTAATTTGCTCTGCCGTTGAATTGGAATGTTTTCTAAATAATCTAGCAAATCATCAAATTTATATTATCAATAATGGAAAATGCATTGTAGAAAAGGTGTAGAGCAAAGCAAATTATGGATGGGAATGGGAATCGCAAGTTATAGTCATGAACAATAATAGAAAAGATCAAGTGACTGCAAGTGAGCACCTTGGACTAAGTGAACATTGGTTGAGACAGTTTGGGATATCTTGGTATCTACCAGTCACCACTAATTCTAGATTAGTGCCCTGCCAAAGTAAACCGATTGATTCTAGATCGGTTTTCCATTTTTAGACCCGAAAAATTCACATTCCATTGTAATTTTCATGCTACATTGTAAGTGGATTCAACATCTTAGAAGACTTCAGTATTTAACTTGTTTTACTTACTCAATGCTTTGATTTTTGAATCGAGGCTCTGTTCTTTATGAAAACCACAAAAAAATTCATTATTACTGATTCCAACATGTTCATATTTATTTGACAAAGTTCACACTTCATGGGTTTTCAAAAAAAATCGATTTAAATTGCAGGCTTATTTCGTTATTCAATATCAACACACTCGAATTTTTCGCACATCAGTTACGTCAGGAAAAGAAACCAGATGATAAATAACCAAAATAGCAAAAACAAAAATAATAACTATATTTGTAGGCTTCGCAAGGGACGGGAATAACACGGGAATCTAAGTGTGGAATCCGGAGATTTTCCGATTCCCGATCCCCATTCCGATCTCGAATCCCACCGGCTCAAAATCTTGAACCTAGAAACCACTGGTCCATTTAAAAAATCCCGAAAAAATCCCGAAATTTAAAAATTGCTTTTTTAAGGCTTTAAAAGTTCACATGATGTTCCATATGGGTGTTGAAATAAAAATGCGAATTCGCATCGTTAACCAAATTCTCTTTCATTATTTTACAGTGTAGTTTTCATGTTACGACTTTAATTACATTAATTACGACTTTA
This sequence comes from Ditylenchus dipsaci, assembly GCA_004194705.1. Lineage (NCBI taxonomy): Eukaryota > Metazoa > Nematoda > Chromadorea > Rhabditida > Anguinidae > Ditylenchus > Ditylenchus dipsaci. The sequence goes on along the minus strand of SADC01000894.1, from coordinate 3,986 downwards.
CGGATCGATTCGTGAAAAGTGAAATTTTTGCTATTAAGACGCACTTCACTCGATACAAGAGCAACTAAGGTTTAAAATAGATGATATGATATCGAGAGTTGTGAATCTTAACGGCAAGGCGACGCTGCTGCATATACCCGCACATATACCCCCAACCCCGCCCCCCAAAAAAAACTATAAAAAACTAACAAAAGCTACTGTAATATAACCACCCCCCCCTCCAATACTTTTTCAGGTATCCCAAAGCCTACCTTTTCAGAAAAGTGCTGAAATTATTACGTGTTGTCCTTGAGCCTAATGCCTTCGGCCCGAAGCCTCAGGGCTAAGCCTAATTTCTAAGCCTTAAAATTACTGAAGTGTATATCACAGGAGGGTTTTTTTTTGAGGAAGGAGCGAGGGGGGGGGTTGGTGGAAGGGTGAGGTATATTACAGTAGCGCCAGAACTTATATTGCTTATCTGTTGAATCTAAACCAAAAATCAGAACTAACTCCGTTGCTGTTATTTTCTGATAAATATATTTTCAAAAAATTGCTTAAAAACATGGTAGACGCCAAACCTATTTTTTCTCGTTTTACTGGATTTTTTGAGTAGTTATATACAGGGTGGCCCCAAAAACCTCAAATTTTTCAATTTAACACTGTTTTGTTTAGAACTTTTAAATTTATATATTTCTTTTATTATTCAGCAATTTTTGTTGCTTTTTTGATAGCCAAGATCAAAGTATACGTAACTAATATAAAAACATTTCAAAAATCACAACAAAATTCAGAGAAATATATTAGAATTTGCTATTCAAATTCACACTTGTGAACAGTTTAGTTTAGACAGTTCATCATTGAAATTTTTGTTTTTTTCATCGTGTCTCTATTTTTTTTGAAATTGTATTGTTATTGAATTTGGTGTAACAAGGATGGACGGTTGCAGTCTTAGGTCATAAGGTCAGTTTCAGCATATGGGAAGCAACCACTCAGTGAGTTAGCCCTGTGCAGCGAGGCGCGTTAATCTCATGCTAGAAGAGCTAGACCTAAGACTACGCAGAATGAGAGACTCGGTACCGGCCTCACAACGATTATTAAACATCCTTCCTTACACCAAAAATATCTTTATTTCAGACGGTGTGCAAAAGTCCTTGACCAAATTTCATATTTTTTCAGGTTTTTTTGGGAGACCCTGTATATGCCAGTGATATATTTTAAATGGAGAGAAAATAGAATACAGTCAAACCTGGTTGTCCGACACCCCAGTTAACCGACACCCTCGGTTATCCGGCACCTCAAATATCCTTCATTTGGCTGAGATTGGCCTATTCTCTGTCAACTGACACCCTCAGTTAACCAACACCTCGTTTATCCGACACCAAAAGGCCGGTCCTCTTGGGTGTCGTTATAACTCAGGTTTGACTGTAACAAGATTTGAGCGATTTCTCAGCAATTTTCTGACTCGCATGGTGTGAAAAAATTATTGGTCTCAAGCAGAGTTCGGATCTGTATTGAACAATGAGATCAAATGTGTCTGTACTATCTTATTTTTTTTAATTCCTGAGTTCTCACCAACATTTCGCTCAACATTTTGCCTACGCTGCTTTTTCGCTTAAACTTCTTGTTTTCAAGTTTTAGCTCTAACTACAAATAAAATTTTGTTCTGTACGATGGCTAAATAAATGACCGGAATCTTGGCTACATTTCCGTATATGAAACGTAGAAAAAACAGTAATATCAACGAAACCATCCAAAGAAATACCCTCAAAAAGCGCAAAATTTTGTGAATAAGGTTTTTAGAAATAGATTAAATCGTAATACAAAACGCCAGTTTTCAACCACGCCAACAGAGACACGGGTGTTTTGCCCAAAGTGTTCTTTCGCCAAAAGCTCGTTTCTCCCAAAGTCAATTCGCTCAAAAGCTCATTTGGCGCAAAAAATCATTAAGGCCATAATACTTTACATCTCAGTTGGCGTTAGTAGTGAATATCCCCCCCCCCCTCCTGAAAACCTGACCTAATAGAAATCGCTATAACTGCCCTTTCAAGCAAAAAATTTAAGCTTAGCCCCTGGGTGTAGGCCAGCGTACGGAAGTTGTGACTAATAACTGTGTTACGCACTTTTTTAACTTTTTACTCAAGTAAAAAAGGTGAAAATCATTAATCATAATACCAAAACACTGATTTGTTGATTCAAATAACCAGCACCTCGAAAGACACGTACCCATAATCGTAAGAGCCTAAGTGCACCACCCCCTCTTCCCTTCTAAATAGTATTTTTCTGTAAGCCTACCATTTTGGGCTCCCTTAATCTTTTCTCACACTAATCCCTTGCGATGAGAAGTGTGTTGGTATTTGGCCGTGATGCGGCCAAATACCCTTGGTTTCTTCGGTGCAAAAGATGTCAAAATAGGTAAAAAGTGAAAAAAAAATTAGCTTGGATAAAGGTTATTTGATTCAGCAAATCGCTGTTTGGTATTATTTAACCGTGTTTGCAACACATTTAGGTGGGATACGTTTTAATATGATTTTAAAAATTAAAATTATTCATAACTAGAATTAAAATGTAAAACATAATGGATTAATTATTTTTTGGGCGAAACGAACTTTTGGGCGAAACGAACTTTGGGCGATACGATACGGATCCTAAAAACTAGGGTTGGTAGTTTTCCCGGGAAAATTCAAACACGGGAAAGTTCCGGGAAATTTCCCGGGAAAATTTCCAAAGTCGGGAAAAAATCGGGAAATTTGATAAAGAACTTTATACAGAAAAACATAACAACTCAATCAAAATCATGCATAAATAGATCAAATTCATCTCAAATGTGTTAGTTCTTTCATCATTTCTTCATTTCGTTCTTCCATCGCTTCTTCTACTTTCTGTTCTTTTACGGTTTGACTTAAATAAAATGAGCGTACCAGCATGAGATTATGCTTGATGAACGTCACCTGGGAGGCCGTTTCCACCCTAAATTCCACCAAATCAAAGCAGTTTCACAATAAACCTGCTAAAACCAACCAGTGTGTTGCGTCCGTTCAAAACTGCCCATCCATTCAGAATACGTTGCATTGATGGATAAAAAGAAAATGGCTTTGGAGTGTGAACGACAATATTGATGATGGAATTGCTGCGCACATCCGTCCATCCATCCGGAAAATTACCAAGAAATCGGCCTGAACGTGGGGATGAGACATGCAAGCCTCATAAAAAAACCTTGTTGCATGATTTATCCAGATTTCTTCTTGACTCGATTGAATTCTCTGGGATGAGGACCTTTGCGTACTTGTGCTGACGATGCGGAAGTTTGACGACGGATTAAGTGACTTATGAACTCCTTGAAGAATGGTTGTCAAGGAAATTTGGTGCGATGTTGTCCTGGCAAAACCCTGAATGATAAAAGTGATTATGAACAAAAATAAATGAAAAAAACCCGAGTCACAAAAGTCGAGATCTTCTTGCTGATCCTTAGACATGCTCGAAAAACAATATTGATTGATCCAGAACCAGCTTGCGACGAGACTTCCGCGGCTCGACAACTTGACTTTCTTCGAAAGAGGCGACTGGCTACGACTTCGGCGTTTGAAAAGATGGTTCTCAGCTGGCGGTCAATTTTCCTTTCTTGCCTCGGCTCCGACTTGATTTGCAGCTCTAAAATCAGATAGTAAACACAAAAGCAATCAAAAATTACCTTCAAGTGATTCTCCATTTTGCGGCATTGTTCACATGGCGACCAGTCTTCGCGCCCTCCTTGTAGCAGAACTTGCAGTGGGCGACGGCACCCGTTTCCATTCGATCCTCTGCTTGATTGTTAAAGTATCCCAACTCCACGATATTTTTCTGCAGAAGACATCGAAATCTGTAAGTAAGGCATGATAAGCCTAAACACGAACAAAACAACAATAGAAGTTGATATAAAAAGAAAACATTGTAACTTGCAAAAATTTGAAATTTCCCGATTTTCGGGAATTTTCCCGCTTCAAACTCTTCCCGGAAATTTCCCGGGAATT
>SADC01000893.1:0-110059 GCA_004194705.1 Ditylenchus dipsaci | reverse complement strand
GGTTTTTTTTAAAAGCTACCGTATTTCCTCTAATTTAACCACCGGTGGGTTTATTTTTCAAACCCCTTCTGAGGGGTGGTTATTAGAGTCATTTGAGATTTTGTGGCTTCAACCAAAATCCAAAAAGCGGATCGTAGAGCTCGTGGGAACTAAGAAAACGCAAAAAACAGCTTTGCAGAATATTTACTCTGTTCCGAGATACAGACACTGAAGTTGAGGGGGTGGGTTTATTAGAGCGGGTGGTTATATTAGAGGAAATACGGTACGTAATCAATAAATCCGCATGCGGAATGCGGTGCGGAATCGCGTTCAATGGCACACATAAAGCGTCAGTTGATGGTTGGCGAAACGGTATGGCACTTTATATACTTCGTGAACCGTTTCCTTAAAACCGTTTTGTTTTTTACCCAATTTAATTTTAGGTATAGTTTCTACAATTCGTTACCGTATATTGACTTTAAAGGGCCATGACACCCTGTTCAGAGTGTCTCCCGCCAAGTCAATTTTTTTTGCCTATTCATTAAACTTCTATGCGGATTTTTGAGCTTGGTTCCAACAAACAAGGCCTAGAATTTAATTTTAGGTATAGTTTCGTTAAAAACCAAGTTACATAACTACAGGGTGTCCCAAAAAGCCCCCCCTACCCTTCAAGGGTACCGTAGGACTATTTTTAATTTTTCGTGCACGATATGTCATCTTGTAGCCCTGGAAATTCTCTAGCGAATAGTATATCAACATTTACTAAGTGACAATGGCATAGTGGCTTAACAGACAGAACAAATAAAAAAAACCGGATTTCCAATCCCCGGATTTTGTGTTTTGTTGACGAAAAAAAATATTGACGTATTTTCAGGTCAAGTATTAATATCAAAATTCATCTTACAAAAATATTTCAAACACATGATTTTGCAGCATTTATTTTTCCTCTTTCTATTGTATATAAGAATTTCACGGATTATTTGCAAAAATTCAGTATCCGGCTCTTAACACAAAAATAAAGTGATTTCACAAAATTTGACAAGCACTTTTGTCACCTTAACTGGTCAATTTCGATTAAGTGTTTTGCACTGTGATTTTTTTCTTGACATTACAGGGTGTCCCACAAAGACTGGTGCAATTTTTGAATTTTCGTTCAATTTTTTATAATTCCTTTTTGTCGCATTTCTTGTCATTTCCGTATGTGTTTCAGAATTTTCAAATGTTTCCTATCTTTCAACATCGTCCAAGAGACGTTAAAACACGAAAAAGCCCAATCCCGGCGGGGAGGGGAAACCTTGGACGAATTTTTTTTGCACCAGTTTTTGTGGGACACCCTGTATGTTGTAGCGCAAATCAAGAGCTACAAAACCCTATTTACAGAAAATTTTTCTAAATTTAAATGTTGAGATATGGTCTTTTGAATTCAGCAAAACCATTAAAAAAAGACTAAAATTCGAAAAAATTAAGAAAAATTGATTTTTGTCCATTTTTTGGTTTTTTTTCAAAAGCCATAACTCAACACTTATATCTTCGAAAAAATATTCTGCAAAATGGGTTTTGTAGCGCTTGATCTGCGCTACAACACAGTGAAAGAATGTTATCACAGCACATAAAACTTCATCCATTTTTTTTTACCACGAGTCGATTTGGTACAACAGAAAATCCGGGGATCGAAAATCCTGTTTTTTTTTCATTTGTTCTGTTTATTTACCCACTATGCCATTGTCACTCAGTGAATGTTGATATACCATTCGCTAGAGATTTCCAGGGTTACAAGATGACATATCGTGCACGAAAAATTAAAAATAGTCCTATGGTGCCCTTGAAGTGTAGGAGTTTTTTTTGGGACACCCTGTAGTACAGAAGTTCAATGATCCACCTCCTTTGAGAACAAATTGACAATAGTTCAACACAACTTACTAATAAATACAAGGGCAAATAAAAACAAGCGGAAAATCCGAGGTTTGACAGAAAAAAATCCGAGCTTTTTAAAAAAGAACAAACCTTTGAAAAATCAAGCTTTGTGAAACACATTTTGGAAAGTATAGCGTACGACTTTCCTGTTTTGTAGTACCTCTCTTGTTGCGCGACATAAACTATTTTTAGACATTTGTGGCATCCAAGTAGCAGCACCCAGGTAATAGTGCCCAGTTGGTTACATCAAAGAAGTGGTACGCGGGTGGTGTTACCCAGAAACAGTGCCCAATAAAAGCCATATGGCTCATTTATAAACGTTGTCGTCGTCGTTGGAATATTTTTTTTATAACTCTTTTTTTCGCCAACGACGACGACAGCGACAACGACGACTTATTTATAAAAAATCCAACGACAACGCCAACGACAACGCAAAGGACAACGAAATTTTCATTTGAAATTAGACAAATTTCGCATTTTCAGTCGAGATTTCGAGGGAAAACGTGTGGAAATATATTTAATCTTTAAAGGGGCATGCTCACCTGTTTTACAATTGTACCCGCCAATTCAAAAAATTTTCCGAATCATTGAACTTCTATGCAGATTTTTCGGCTTGGTTTCTAACAAAACAAGGCTTAGAATTTTATTTAGGTATAGTTTGTTAGAAACCAAGTTGAAAAATACGTACAGAAGTTTGACAATTTTACCTTAGGTGAGCATGCCCCTTTAAAATTCCGACTTAAAATGAAAAATTTTCTAATTTGGAAGATATGTTTCGTTTTCGTTGGCGTTGTCGTTGGATTTTTATAAATAGGTCGTCGTTGTCGTGCCTTTATAAAACATTTTTTTAACGACAACGACGACGACAACGTTTATAAATAAGCCAATATAGAAAACCAAGAAATAGTGGATAAATCCGATTTAAAAAAAAACCGTTGCTAACTGGTCGTAGTCCTTTGCGTAGTGACAGAAAGACGTCACCAAAGGAAATTTAGGATGGAATTTGACAGGATATTGACCGGACCGGGATTTGTGGACTACGTGACGGATCCAGTACGAAATCCAACCTCACCAAAAAAAAACAATTATTAAGCGAGAGTCTTTTCTGTTGCCGGCTAAATGTATAATACTGATTTTTTTGATATAACATCACCCTCTGAAATTTAACGCCTGTGATTTTACTAACTAACCCCATTTTAATTTTTCTCTCAATTTGTTCATTAGTCTGGCTCCGAAAAATTGCAAGAATTTCAGCCTATCCATTTTTTCTAAAACTTTTGTTTGGTTTCCTGGTCAAATCTTTTTTTTTTTATGAAGCTGGAATCTTGATTTTTTCGTCTGCAATTTTGCCAGGGGAATGGTAGGGGTACCCGGAGAGTGAGTAGAGGTGCCGAAGCGTGGTTAAGGGTACCAGGAGAGTTGGCAGGGTACGGGGGAGTAGTTAGGGGTACCAGAGAATGAGTAGAGGTGCTAGGGAAGGGTGGGGTACCAGGGGAGTAGGTAGGAGTGCCAGAGAGTGAGTAGAGGTGCCAGGGAAGGAGGTAAGGGTACCTTGAGAGTGGGTAAGGGTACCTGGAGAGTGGGTAGGGGTACCTGGAAAGTGGGCAAGGATATATGGAGAGAAGATAGGGGTACCTGGAGAAGGATATCGGTTTGAGATCTTTTTAGTTTCAATTTTGGGCTTTTAGTCAGCAAATCTTGGTTTTTCGTTTCGGAGTCAAAGTATCGGAGCTGTTATCAGGGATTTGATGTTTGATGTTTTTGTCTGAGAGAGAGTAGGTAGGGGTACAAGGAGATTGGGTATTTAAACCATGAGAGTAGGTAGGTGAGCCAGGAGAGTGGGTTAGGGTACCAGAAGAGTCGGTAGGTGAGAGAAGAGAGTTGGTAGGTATGTCAGGAGAGTGGATAGGCGTACCTGGAGAGTGGGCAGGATTAATAGAAGAGGAAGTAGGTGTGCCGAGAGAGTAAGTAGGGGTACCTGGAGAGTGAATAGCAGCACCTGGAGAGCGGATAGAACCACTAGGAGAATGAGTAAATGTGTCAGGAGAGTAAGTAATAATACAGAGAGTTTTGAGATTTTTGATGGCAACTTTGTAGGCGATGGTTTGGCGTGTTTATTGATGATATCTCCTACATATTATTAGAAATGTTTTATTTTTGTTTGTTGACAATTAATGTTTTTAATTTTTTTTGGAGTGTTTTTATACGGTTTTTGGTCAACTTTTCAAAATTGAAGCTGAGGTTCGCAGGAGTTAAATAATCATTTTGGATTTTGCTTTAATATTTTTTAGTTTCAATTTTCGGGTTTTAGTGAAAATTCTTGTTGTCAAAACTTTTGATTTTAGAGTTGAAAAAAGTGTAAGATTTGAAAAAGGGATGAGGAGAGTGGTGCGTGTGGCAGAAAAGTGGGTATCTGAGCCAAGAGAGTGGGTAACTGAGCCGAGAGAGTGGGTATCCGAGCCAGAAGAGTGGGTGTGTTTGTCAGAAGAGTGGGTACCTGATCCAAGAGAGTAGGTACTTGAGCTAGGAGAGTGGGTGGTAGGGCAAGATAGTAGGTACCTGGGACAAGAGAGGGGGTATGGCAAGAGGGTGAGTTCCCAAGCAGGAGAGTGAGTGGGTATGGTAGGAGACTGGGTGTCTGAGCCAGGAGAGTGTTTAGATAGGACAGGAAAGAAAGTGCTTGAGCTAGGAGAGTGGGTGGGTAGGGCAGGAGGGTAGGCACTTAAGGCAAGAGAGTGGTGGGTTGAGCAGGAGAGTGACCAGGAGAGTGAGTTGGTATTCCAGGAGAGTAGGTAGGCGTGCCAGGAGTGAGTAAGTGTCAACGGAGAGAAAGGTGGTCTGCCAGGAAAGCAAATATGTTTGTTGGTAATTAGAGATTTTTTGATGTTTTGCGTTGTTATATGTTGATTAATTGATTTTCATCTTTTATTCTTTTAAATGTATTAATTTAAAACATCATACTTGGATCTTGACCAAGGCGAGGTGGTCCGCCGACACGCGGGCCCCGAGCTAGTATAACATTAGGTGAATTCATCAACATGTGAATTTATCGACGTTTTGGCGTTTGTTTAATAGTCTTTGGTTCGTACCTTTTTTGATTGAAAATGTTCTGTTCTACTGGATAATCCATGCACCAATCAAATTAAATGGTCCTCCACTTGGTGCAATTTTTTTGTGTTTTTCATGCTCCAAAACTAGTTTACTGTACTGATCCGAGCATACTAAAGAAGGTTTGACAGTAGTAAAATCCTGTTTTACAGGCTGTTTTTCGAGTTTTCATCATCACGCTCGTATGACTTCGTATATTTAAAAAAGATTAACACATTTTAGCACCTAAATGGTAGTTAACTTAGTTGGCAGTAATCATGTTGTACAGTAGCGTCCAAAAGTAATGGAACAAGTTTTTCGCAGAGTATTTTTTCTTAAAGGGGAGGAGGGGGGTGTCATTTGGGGGGTGTTGTATATTCGACTATTTTCGCAGTGCATCTGACCATGTTGATAGCTGGATCATCCGGATAGCCCATGTACCAACAAAAACAAGTGGTCGTCCACTTGGTTTTTTCCACTTGCTTTTTTCAAGTTTCAGGATCAAAAACTTGTTTCCTTCACTAATTCAAACATCCTGAAGATGCTTTGACAGTAGCGTAAATGCGTTTTGCCAGATTTACGAAAAATGTAAAAAGACTATCGAAATATAGAAAGGAATCCTAATGTTAATTTTGCTATGCCATTAGTTTCTGCCAATCATTGTTCCATCAATTCTTCACCCTCCACTACCTAAACTCAAAAGGCTGCATTTGCGAGAAAGTGCTGCTGACGCTGGCCGGAGATTTGATTGATTTGTGAGGGTTTTGCGTGTTTTTTATCGCACAATAAATGAAGAACGTACCCGATTTACCGTATTCTCTCTAATAGAACGCCGGGCGCTTTTAACATCCAAATGTTTTTAGACCTTGTGTAAAAATGCAATAAAACATGGTTTACCCCCCTACTTTTGGCCCTAAGGGTGGCGTTCTATTAGAGAGAATACGGTATCGTTATCACTGTGTTCCTGTACTGTACTTTTTGTCATATTTTGTTCATATGGCTCATTCTATCAGATATTTCGTCGACACTTTTTTGCACCGGAGCCAGAGCCGCTCTGCTCCCGCTCTGGATCCGGCTCCGCTCCGGCTCCGAGCCGGAGCCAGATCCGGAGCGGAAAATTTTTCCTCCCAGAGCCGGAGCCAGATCCGGAGCGAAAAAATTTTTCCTCCAGAGCCGGGAGCCAAATCCGGAGCCGGAAATTGTGAAATGCCAGCACTGCATGTGGGCAGACCGAATTTGGCACCCTCATTTGAGCACCTTGTTTGGCCCGTAATTTAAAATATGCTCGACTTTTCACTCGAAGCTGTGGTTTCTTATATTTTATTCGTAAATTTATTTTTAGAGCATTGTTATGCCTCAAGGTTGATAAGAAAGTCACCAACCAGAAGATGCCTACTTTCAGTAAAGAAGTGGATGACGGGGAAAGTGTTTTGAAACCATTGCTTAACCTAAATTAGTGCTCTAATCATGGTTTGATAACACCAAGATATCGATTTCACTATCCAAAATACCCGTACCGAGCTAGGAGAGTACCTTAACCTTTTTCACCTGAGGGTACCCCAACTACCAAGTAAGTAACTCAACCTATTCTGGCAGCAAATACTGATTTTTTTTGTAATTTAAAAGCTTCAGAATTCTTTTTTTTTTCAATTACTGTAGCACAGCCAAAACCTAAAATAGTTCAGGTTTTGTAACAATCTCGATAGTTGTTGCGAAGTGGTATAAATTAGTAGAAATCATTCACTTCTTGTACTACATCAGCAGTAGTATTTGGACGGTAATGTCCAGTAATTATGTTATGATATCCAGGTGGTGTTATATAGTTGGTTTAGGGTTCTACATAGTGGTTAGGTATTTAACTGGTGACTATACTACGCTCCGGAAAATTGGGGCACTACCTCGGTGCAAGCTTCAGTATTATGTAGTCGGCTCTGTGTATAAGTGTTTCTTTATTATTAAACGTGTTCATGACACGGTTTTGGAAGTATACCGTGGTTTTGAACTAATTTTGCCCAGATTTAAGTTATAGAGACTATACTTTTCCTCGGTGGGTGCCTAGTAGTTTCCCTATCCAGTTTGATGCCTAGTGCCCTTAAAAAACTGATTTACGAATAAAATCTGAGAAACCGCAGCTTTGAGTGGGAAGTTGAGCATATTCGAAATTGGGGCACGAATGAGGTGCCCAAATGAGTGGTGACGGTTTTGGACTTCATGTATTGTCAACAGCAAAAGTCGTTTTTTTAAATTTGACCTATAGTCGACGCTCTCTATGAGAAGCTTTTACGGGAGTTGCCTGTGAGGTTTTTAAGGAGAGTGTATTTTATGGGAGGGTGTCTCACGAAGAGAGTCGACAGTAGCAATAACTAAAATCTCGACACCCTGTATTTATTTCCATTTTTAGAGCTATAGTTTTGAATTTTTGTTGAAATTCCAAGAAGTTTCATCGAGTGCTTTTCTGTGTGTTGCATAGTTCCATATTCCGCTGAATATAATGATGCCTTTTTATTGGCGAAAAAGCAATGCGATTGTTAATTTCATCTTGTTACAGCAAATTTACACAATTTTCCAGCGACAAATACCCGAAATATACAGACAGAAGCCAACAGGTGATATTGTACAGGCATTACATGATCAAAAAAAGGAATTAGATTTAGAGAATACGCACACACTTATATCAAATTTAGTTATAGAAAATGACAATAGCAATATGAAACAGGCAGTCAACTGCAGACCATTATACTAGATTCCCAGTAAGTCCACGCGAATTTTGAAACTTTCAACAATCATCGCTATTATAAAATTATGTTTAGGGCTGTCTGACCCGCTGGCTTTTTGGAATTTTTAGACCCCAAACTGACTAATTTTTTATGTCTTCGATTTGACTGAGCCCTGTTTTTACTTTTTTAAATACAACCACCAAAGATGTCTTGCGGAAAAGGGAGACCAGGTGCTAGGCTTCATCACAACAAATTTGACAACCTTAGGCATTCACCTGAATTTTCCTGCATCTGGTTTGCAATGTTTCCGGTTTTGCGAAACACGGTTTTAGGTTTCAATTTATTGTCCGAAAAACCCAGTTTTCGGTAAAAACCGGTCATATGGCGACCAGACATTTTATTGATCCTAAAAACCTTGTCAAAAAGTGGGTTAAAACAATTATTGACGAAAATTCCGACTGTTGAATAATCCGGTTTTTGAATAATCCGACTGTGGAAAATTACTCTGTTGAATTATCCGCTTTTGAATTTCCGTCTGTTGAATAAACCCCCCACCCTCATTTTCTACTTTTAGGAGAATTTTTCGCGCGACATTTCTACCATTTTTCGGTGAAATTCAGGCGAAAAAACCGACTTGGTCGCGCGACGAATTCCACTAATAGTAGAAAATATATCTGGTTGCTGATCAGATTCTGTCCTGCTTAAAAATGTAAAAATACTCTACTCTACATTTTGAGTCGTCAAGTGCTGAGAAATCTTTGAAATTTATAAGGTAAAAGCTGAATGCCGTGGGTCAATTAATAGAGATGGTACAAAATAAAGTGATCATATTGACACAAGAGATCTATTATCCAATTAATTTTTATAGATTTTATTATTTAATCATTCCAGCTGGCATGCAATGGAATGCTGAACTGTCGGAACTCCTTTTGGAAATGTGTCCAAAAATTGTTATCTTTGGCTATGCCTGTTTGCGCCATTGGATTTGGTTTTGCGAGAGTTGCAGTGGGTTCCGCATCACCAGGTCTGATTGACGTCGGAATTTGGCTATGTTGTCTGAGGAGTTGGTGGATGGCTGAAGGTGGAGTTGGTCATCATACTTGGATATTGCTGCTGGCCTAGACCATAGTCGGTAGGCAGACCAGCATTGAGCAGGATGGCCACACACTCTTTGGACCCATTGTGCCTGGCATGCCACAAAGCAGATCTACCCATTTCGTCCAGTAGTCTTATGTCGGCGTTGTACTGCAAATGGATCAGGATTATTATGGCCAGAGGTAAGGTTGATTTTCTTTAAGGATCACTGATTCCAGAAAATTTGTGAGTAGAACACTGAGACCTGTTTTGAAAAAAATATTCAAAAATCAGAATACAGAAATTTGCCCAAAAGGTTCGCATAAATTTTTTAGAGCGAAAATCGTTTTAAAGAGTTTTAAATTTATTTTCAACTTTTTTTAGAGATTTCTTCAAAAATTCAAAGCTCGCATTTTAGAGGATGGCCGGTTATAAGGATTTGGCTTACAGAATGGACCAAGAAATTCTACGAAAATCACCATTACTCCCAATTTTTTTATTCGATTTTTCAAAACGGTCATTTTAATCAATTACTCTCGAGCGGCCGTCTTTTAAAAAATATTATTTGTGCTTGGTTCATCGCTTCTTGCTCCTGTGGTTCGGGTCAGAACAATTCGGGACTTTAAATAGGGTTACTACTCATTGGCGCAAAACTCAACTGCGCTAATTTTGTTATAACATACGCTGGCCTACCCTTGCCTACGGTCTCGCACACAATGGTGGACTGTAAATTCAACAATCCTCACTCGGCAAATAGCCATAACTTTTTTTTTAAATCATTCTTTTATTGCCATTTTGTAGCTCAGGTTCAGGGCTGCCAAATGGGCTATTGGTCGAGCAGGTATGAATTGAAAAATGTTGAAAAAGTCGACAATCCTCACTCGGCCGGAGTGAGCAATGTTGACTTTGTTTCGACATTTATTCATTCACAACAACTTTATTTTTAGCTCATCTGGTAGCCCTCAATCTCAACAAAATAGCACTAAATGAATAATTTCTAGAAAATGAAAAAAACATATGGCCATTTCCGAGTGAAGATTGTCGAATTTACGGCCCACCATTGTGTGCGAGGCCTAAGCTTAATAATCCGAGCTTCAGCTCAAAAAAGTTGGATCGAAATTTGCGCAATTGAGTAGTAACGCTAAATAGGCAAGCGCCCAAATATAAGGCATAAGCGAAAAAAATATATATTTTCAACGTTTTATGTCAAATATTGTGCGGCTCGAAAGTAATCAAATGCAAAAATCGTTTTCCGAAATTGCTTCAAGTAAAAAGTTATCACACAATTTTTACAAATAATTTTCTAGCACACCGAAACTGTTTATACTTCATAAGGTCGACTCAAAAGAATATTATCAAAAAAAAACTGACCCAAATGAGTAGCTGCAACACTTCAGCAGCACCTATAGAACAAGCCAAGTGAATTGGAGTTCTCTTGTCTCCATTTCCAATTATTCCATTGACATCCTTTTCCTCACACCTGGGCAAAATAAGCATTAGCGAGGCAGGTCTCGACCCAGCACAGCATCTATCACCTGCCTACTGATTGTTCTGTCCACAGGCACTGGAGGGAGAAACAGCTTTTGCTCGTACTTTATCTTTATCCAGTTCTCCTTTTGTTCTCTGACATTGAAAAAATTAAGAATCGGGTTGGAAAATTGACATTGGAAAATCGAAATTTGGAGACAGATTGTGTTAGAATCGAATCTCGATAAATCTACACCACTTTTTTGTCGGCTTATTGAGACTTGCCCCCAAAAACCGCTGTTATTCATGAAAAGGATGGGCAAAATCAAAATCCTTACAATTTATTGGACTAAACTGGCAAACAGACGCGGAAAAACCATCATTAAAAAAAGGTGTTGGACCCAGCGGAGTAACGAAGTTGAGCATGTCTCCGATTGGTGCTCGACTATATTTCTAACAAATCTACTTTGAGACATATCTCAGTAAGTGAGCATTTAAAAAAATTATGGCGCTGAATTTGGAGGGTTTCTCAGAACAAAATTTTTTTGACGCTACTCGTTTTACAGTCGCGAGGGGAAAAAAGAACAAAGCAGAGAAAATACCTAAGGCCCGAGCAAAAGAAGACAGCCAAAATATCAAAAAGGCAAACCTTGAAGACTCTGGAGTGGGTTTTCCATTTGGAGCGTTGTGTTCCCAAATGCTGTTGGCCAGGTCATTTCCGATAGCTTGCATCACCAGCAGGTATTCCACCCTAAAAATAATTTTTACAAATCAATAATCTCTCCGAAAACCACCAAATTGAACTTACGGCCAATCGTCCAGGTCAATGGATCGGACTCTGGATATGTGGGAGCCGAGATTTCGGTGGATTCCGAACACTCTATGCAAATTAGAGTGCCTAGGTTGAGAGATGCCCAGTCTGGTTTGGGGGTGGAGCAGTCCGCACACTTGTCGTTGCCATTGATGTCCCTAAGTGCCTGGACCTCAGCCTTGTTGCCATGCGCTCGGTTGTTTTGCTGTTGTTTTTGACTGGGTTGTAGCTGGATACACTTCTCAATCTGCTCCTCAATCAAACTGACCCATTCATCACGCTCTTCAGCTGAGGATGCCGAGAATTCCCATTGTTTTTGGTTGCAGGAGATGATCTCGAACTCGCAATCTTCTCTAAAATTTGAAAATATGGTTTTTTTTAATTTTCAGGAAATGTAAGGAGGTTAATCAGGCTGCATTCCAGCAATAAATTATTTTTAACAACGCGAAGATTAAATCGTCTCGATTGTTTATTGATAAAGCAGCGGAAGCCAGTGAAAATGGTCCTGGATTCGACTCCCATTGAAAGCACCCGTTTTCCCTCGACTTTCACTCATAATTATTTTGATTCTTACGAGTTATCTTCCCCCAATTTTTACTTTTATAGACTTTTTTTTTTAAAGCGAGTCTTTGGACTAATAAGAAGTTCCACAAGTTCTGGAAACCAATCATGACTTGATCAGCCAAAACACGCCACAAATAAGGCTTATACTGATTTAGTTCACGAAAAAGCTGAAGTAAGCCACGAAAAAGATGATTTCTGCTACGCGGCACGTTTCAACTTTTTCATGAACCAAATCATATTATCTCCCCGAATAATACTCAAAGTTAATTTTTGCTTCCTCATTCGGATGTGACCATAAATTTTTATCCTTTATTTGGCGTCATTTTTGATATAAGATCAGCGCTGAAAAATGAGTAATTGATCAAGTAGATATTGCTCAAAAAGTCAAAAGAAAATTTAGTAGATTCACACGCTAGAGCCGCACACCCACAAACGAATCCAAGTACGGACCCGCTCAATTATATCCATATTTTTAAAATAAATTTGATAACCCATTTGTAACCCTGTTTCTTTTGGTCTTGGGGGACCAAGGTAAACGGTGCTAAAGGGTACCTGAATTGCCTATTTTTTTATTTATTCCATGTTTCTTTCACTAGGACTGGGCAAAAGGAGTTTCTAGATGCATTTTTGATGAAGAATCTTGCTAAAATCCATGTTGCAGATAAGTCTGTGCGCGGGTGCTTTTGGGAGGGCACCGAATAAGGGAGTCCAGCCGTTTTGGAACTATTTTGCATACTTTGGCAGTAAGAAAGCAACAAATACTAACCTTCTTCATTATTCTTGGTGCCACTGCCCAACCTTCTGTGTCCTCTTTTCTTCTTGCTATTATTGTTGTTGTTGTTTTTGACTGGATTAGAAGAAGCAGCAGTGGAATGTCCAGTTAGTCCCACACTCGAACTAGTTGAAGTGACCAATATACCACCTAAGTCGCCATCACTGTTGCCAGAAGTACCACCAGTCTCTCCAAATGCATGGATATCTCCCTCTAGGGGGACTTCATACCATCCAGTATGGAAGACATCGACTCCGATTGCATATTACTGCCCTCTTTGGAGGTGGTTGGCTGAGTTGGCAATAGGGAATTCCTGTTGGTAGCTCGTGGCTGAAAATAACCATAATAAGATAATTTTTTAAAGTTGTTTTCCTTATGGTATTTTCGGTTTACAACCTCTCAAGTTCGATTCCGCCTAGCTGCAATTTTTCGATATTTTTCTAGCTTCTCGTTTAGTCGACGGCGGTCAACGCTAGATTTAAAATACGCCTAGGCCAAGTCTTACAGATGGATTGGCGTTGGGGGGGGGGGGGGGGGTAACGGCCAGTTAGCGAAAACCCGGGTAGTATAGAAAGCATAATGCGAGAGCAAAAAAGAAAAAAACACAAGTCAATAAACTTTCCAAACGAGGCCTAAGTGTTTTTCTAACGACATTTTTGTGACGACATTTTTGCTGGCGACATTTTTGCGGCGACATTTTTACCATAACCTCGCTAACTGATCGTTAAAAAAGCGTCGCTAACTGACCGTCGCTAACTGACCGTACACCGGCGTTGGGGCGTTTGTCCAATCTTGTGTCAAATGGCACAAAAGTTTGAGGCGTTTGGCCACTTTTTTGTCATTTTTGAATTCGCGGGTTTTTTAAATCGTTGAATCTAAGGTGGGTGTACCGAAAAAGGTAAACAAATATTTTGTGAACGCACATTTGGTAAAAAAAACTTTCTTTAAAAAAAAATGGTAAAGACACATTTGGTTAGGGCACATTTAGTATTTTTTGGTAAAGTCACATTTGGTGAAATTTTTCTGATAAGGGCACATGTGGTGAGAAAACTTTTTGTTAAAGCACCTTTCGGTATACATTATTTCGGGTGGTATGCTTTTTGGTCATAGAGTTCTTGTTTTGGGCCATATAATTTATTTTGACATGGAGTTGGATGTTTTGGTCGCAAAGTTATCGTTTCGTAGGGCAAGAATATTGACTTTGCTATTGCTTAGTTGAGCAAATTTGGTCATTTTGGAATTTGAGTTAACCGGACTGGTCAACTCGTCTACAAAGTTTCAATATTTTTGGCTATGTTGTGGTTTTTACAGCTCTAAAACTTCTCCGAAGCTTCCAATCGTCTGCTCTCTCGGGAAAAATGGGTCGTCCTGCTACCAAAAAACCTTCTCCCGTTGATGCTGGTGATGCTGCTGCTACAAAGAACGTGACCAAGGCTCCTGCTGCGAAAACTGCTGCCAAGAAGGTTTGATCACTATGCATTTATTATCTCTAATTTGAGGCTTTTTTGCTTTTTAGTCCGGTTCGAAGCGTCACCGAAGTGCTTACAATATCTTCGTCGCCGAAGTGTCGCTGCTATTGCCGCTACTCTGAAAGAGCAAGGTAAGAAGGACAAGATGATGACGGTCGTGGCTCAGCAGTGGAAGGCTCTCGAAGACAAAAGCAAGTACCACACGATGGCTGACGAGGAGAAGAAGCAGTTCGAGTCTCGCTAAATCTCCAGTATATATTCATCTGATTGTTCCTCTTCGCTCAAATGTTGTATTACCTTTGACCGTTCTATTACCCATTCTCTGAATAAAATGCTCTTCATCTAGGACTTCTTCCTGCTTATTTTATTTTTTCCTTCAGGTTTTCAGTGTGTATTTCTCTTAAGGGAACGGGAAGGTTTTACTCTAATATTTGATATTTTGTACATTCCTGAAAAATCTTTTCCCTATTGGAAGGGAAAGCAAACCATGCTACTTAACCTAAAAATTGGGTAAAGGGACGTTTCACCAAAAATACGCATATGCGTATTTTAGGTGAAACGTTCAAAAACAACAGGGGGGACCAAGGCAGTTTTTTTACGTTTTTTCGAAAATTTTTTAGATTGATTTTACAAAAGTCACGCAGCTTATCACATGAGTCACACATCCTATCACACAGCCAATTGTTTCAAAAACAGGTTTTAAGCATTTCAAAGGGTCAGCCTTATCCCGGACCATGTACCCCCAAAGGGTCAGCCCTTATCCCGGACCATGTACTCCCAAAGGGTCAGCCCTTATCCGGACCATGTACTCCAAAGGGTCAGCCCTTATCCCGGACCATGTACCCCAAAAGGGGCTTCCTATTGAATTAGGGTGCCTGCCGAAGGCAGGCAGGTAAACCAAAAGTTGTATCAATACTGATTCGATACAATACGATTTCGGTGTTTGGGGTGATTGTGGGTGGTTTGAGGTGGTTCGGACACAATCTAAAAATTTTCGAAAAAAACGTAAAAAAACTGCCTTGGTCCCCCTGTTTTTTTTGAACGTTTCACCAAAAATACGCATATGCGTATTTTTGGTGAAACGTTTCACCAAAAATACGCATTTGCGTATTTTAGGTGAAACGTCCACGCACCAAAAATTGTTTACTGAGAACAGTTTTTAAAGACCAAAATGTCGATTTGACCAACCGGAATCCCTTGCTTTTTACAAACCGTCCGAAGCACCGATTTGTAATAAAGATAGCATGATTTGTGTGCCCATTGAGAAAAATATCTTAAAATTTAGGGTCCACCACTTCGGAGTGGGTACCTACTCAGGGCATTGAGCTTTTGAATAGTCAAAACTACATTTTGGTCAAAAACCGTTTCATCGCACGATTTTGGGCTACATAGAAACGTGTGAAACACATTACTGTGTAACCCAAAATCAAAGCCTTTCCAGATGTTTTCAGTCCGTCCAGTCCGAAAAATCACAAGGATTCTGATTTTACCGATCATTTCTGGAAATAACCACATTTCGCCATTAAGACCCGTGGTTCCCGCTACAATGGTGCCTTTTTTTAAGCTGGAAGCACTACATCGAAAGCCGCGGGTTTTAATGGAGAAAATATGTCATTTCCAGACGTGATTGGTGAAATCGGATCCTTGCGATTTTTCAGACTAGGACGATTAAAAACAAAAGGCTCCAAATTCAGGTAAAAAGGTACAGTCAACTCCCGATTTAGTGTACACCCTGGGGACCGGCTCCAGGTGCACACTAAATCCAGTGTACACTAAATCGAGGGTTCTTTCTAGTCATTTTAATTAACCGCCAGCCAAAATGATTTAATCCAGGTGTACACTAAACCGAGGTGTACACTAAATCCGGTGTACACTAAATCGGGACTTGACTGTATTGGACTCATCTGGGGGTCGAACTGGAAAAGGTGTCTCAATATCAGAGGTAAGGCTGTACTATGAAAGAATGTGTGGTTCCTTTATGATTTGCGTCAAAAAAGTGTGCCAGAATAGAATTGAGGATATTTTCAAAAAATCTTGGGGAGGAGTAAACTGGGCCCATTCAAACTGGGCCAAAACTGGGCCCATTTTTAGGCCTAAAATGGCCCAGTTTGGCCCAGTTTTACTCCTTCCCAATTTTGACACCTGGAAAATTTTTAAACTAGTGTTTAAAAATATTACCTTTTGGCGTCCAGCCACTCGGACAGTGGCTAAACCAAGGTAAACCTCTTTGCCTCTAGAGTCCTTGTCCATGTATTCTTTCAGGTTTTGGTGGTAGCTTAGTCTGCCGTCCGAGTACAAACACACATATTTTCTGCAATTATCGAGTTATAGTTAAGTTTGAAATGATTTGAACCAACTTTTTCCAGTCCTTGTTGAGTGCCTTGCTGCTTCGTTTGTAGAGCAGTCCTTGTTTGATGGGAATTGCTCGACCACTCCCATATTAATCTCAGCAGATGTCTTGGCTATTCTCTCAATTATGCGCTCTTCGGGAGTTTGTTGGTGTTATTGTGGTGGTGATGGTCTGACCCTTTATTGGGTCTCTGAAATAGGCACTCGGTTAGACTGCATAATTTATAAATACAGGTTGAAAACTGAGAAAATTATATTCTGTCACAAAATAAGCTGCTGACCTATGCTGTCAGATTGTTCGAAGAGTTTCTTCTTATTTGTGATTGAACAAAAAAAGTTTAATCAAAAATTCAACATTCCGGTGGATAGTCTCCTTTTTACTCATCATAAAAATTTTGTGGAATAAAAAATTCGAGGTAACTTTATGAACAATTTGATAGTCCTATTTTTAGTAAAAAGTTGAATTTTTAAAATTTTCCTTGAATTTTTAAAATTCAACCCGTTTGTATTAACTATTTGTTCACTACCCTATTTCTCGAACCCTCATCTCATTTCTCAAGGCACTATTTTTCCATGCGCGTTGCATGAAAAATGACACGTTTCTACTGAAAAATACTATCGACTCTCGCTTATCAGACACCCCTCAAGTTCGTTCCCACTTAGGGGCCGACACTTTTTTACGTTAATTTTTTTCCCTAGGCGGAAAAGAACTTTTAATGGTATTGGATAAAAAGAGTCGACTGTATTAATCCTTTTGGAAATCGTGTTCGAACTGAAATAAAGGCAAGAAAAACTCACAAATATATTAGATATCCTCCTATTTTTGCGTTGAGTGTTGGGAGTGCTGGAAGGGGTGGTGTGTTGAGGGGGCAACTGGCTGGTTGATGCCACATAGGAGCTGTTGACCAGGGTGTTGGAGGATCCGCTTTCATACAAATTGCTGGGCAACATATAGGTCAACGACTCCACCTGACCTGGTCCACCCCAACCACACTGGACGAGGACCTAGAGTATTGAGGGGGGATGGAACCTGCAATTGGGTGATTTAGATCTGGATTAGTGTTCAAATGGTTTACCATTGGCAAATGAGTACTGGGAGGCCAGATTGTTGTGACTATAGGCCGGCGAAATGCCGGCAAACTCAGGATTGCTCACTCTATTGCTACCACTGCTGTTGGGCATAGGCGTGGAATTCATGAGAAATGTGGAACAAGAGCGAGTGTCTGCACCTCGTTCTGAAATAAAATGGTAGATATGAGTTATTTTTGAGCAGGCAGGTTTGCAATTCACTCAATAAAATATTAGTGAAGTCTTTTTAACCTGATTTTCGACGCCTTTTGACGTATGTTATTAGCTAGTCTGTTTAAGAATATCGGTTCTTTTCTGTTATCTGGACCGTCTTCATTTTCATGTTATAAACGGTGCGTAGACGTTTAGCGGTTGGCGGACAAATGTCCAAAAACCCCTAAACGTCACACCAAAACGCCAAGCTTTTTTTTATCATTACTTTGAGGATGTTCGGATTTTTTTTCTGTCCTAAGCCTAATCCTGAAGCCTAATCCTAAGCCAAAAGACTAAGCTAAGCCTAAAAACATCTAAAAAAAGCTTGGCGTTTTGGTGTGACGTTTAGTGGTTTTGGGACATTTGTCCCGCCAACCGCTAAACGTCCGTATGCGTTATAAACATATATATTGTTACAGTATGAAAATAAATCGGCTCCAAATAACAGCAGTGTT
This sequence comes from Ditylenchus dipsaci, assembly GCA_004194705.1. Classification (NCBI taxonomy): domain Eukaryota; kingdom Metazoa; phylum Nematoda; class Chromadorea; order Rhabditida; family Anguinidae; genus Ditylenchus; species Ditylenchus dipsaci. Next base: position 92,120 of record SADC01000893.1, on the reverse strand, counting down.
TTTAAAAACACCTCACACTTTGGGTCACACTAACTTCATCCATAAGCGAACCCGCGATTTTCTGACGGGGGTGGGCTAAATAGGCTAAAAATCATGACGGGGAGGGGAGACTAAAATGACAAAAAAGCTGAGTAAGGCTGAATAAAACTAAAAAAGTCTAAAAAAATCCGGACGGAGGGGATGGAGCTATAGCCCGGCTAAATTCCCCCCCCCCCTTCTGGGTACGCATATGACTTCACCTACCCTTTTCTCATAATTTTTTTTCGTATCATAGATATTTTTGTACCGTTTTGTAGCTGAGTATTCCCTATCGAATCAGTGGTAAAATATCCCGGCGGACTTCAAATGCGACAATTCCACACCATAATCACACTTTGTCACCAAAAGTGTGATTTTAAAGTCACACTTGGCGTGATTTTGTCAAAAATTATTTTTAACTGGGCTGTTGACCACTGATTTGACAGAGAAATATCTCAGCTAGAAAATAGTACAAAAATATCCAAAACACGAAAACAAAATTTATGAGAAGAAGGTAGGTGAAGTTAGTGTGACCCAAAGTGTCAGGTGTGATTTTTGAAAACACTGGATAAAAAAAGAAGCAAATATCGTAAGGACTCTGATTCTGCCGGTCTTTTTTATAAAATTCTTTGATTTTGCCATAAAAGCCCTGGCTCGATTATCCGGCACCTGATTTTCAAAAAGAGGTGCTGTATAAGAGGTTCTAAAAAAAAGTGCCAGTAAAAGGAGTAGGCTTGTCCAGTCGAGGCCTCGATTTCGAGTTTTCGACTCGAAAACTCGAAAATTTTCGAGTTTCGAGTCCTTTTTTCGAGTCTCGAGGATTCGAAAAAAATTCGAGTCCTTCTTTCGAGTTTCGAGGCCTCGATTTCGAGTTTTAGACTCGAAAATTTTCGAGTTTCGAGTTTCGGTTCGAGTCGATGCCTCGAAAATTTTGCGTTTCGAGTTTTGGTTCGAGTCGAGGCCTACAAGCGTTCTATCTGATCCGCCGTTAGTTTACTGCCTACTTTTTAAAAGTAGGATAAGCTCATAAATATCAGATTTGACATGAAACGACTGAAAACAAGGAGGATTTTTGAAAAATTGGTGGTCGCCGCCTTAATTTGCAGTGTTACGCGCTGGTATGCCCCTTTAAATAAAAAAAATCCGATTGAACAACTAGCTGGCCATTTTGAAACGGATTGTCCATATTCGCCATATCCCTATACCCGACAATGACCCTGCTCTAATTTATCACTCACATATTTTTCTGTATAATTTTAAAATTATACAAGAATTTGTGCATTATCTTATCTAGTCGCCAAGTTTGTTTATTTGATGTTTCAGGTGACTTGAAAAAAATTACCAAAACTGTATGGGTTGTCCCTGTGAGTGTAGTGATGTTTGTTGTGCTGTTCAGTGGGGCTAAGTGGACGCTGGTAGAAGGTGCTGGTAGCTGAAGAGGTGCAAGGGTTGGTGATCCTTCTCCTCACAGCTTCCTGGCCACCATTGGAAGACCTGCTGGATGGTAACTGGTCTTGGGTGGGCACAGCAGACACACTTCTGAATATCATAACATACATATGGTTTTACATTTTGAAATTCCTTTTACGTAAAAATTTTTTTTAGAAAGTGCTGAGATTTCAAATAACGGATGACTATGGATTCGCGACCCTTTTTGAACTATTTTTTTTTTATTAAAAATCAACAATTTTGAGAGTAAATTTTTTTGAAAAGTCACGCCTTGTACCAAAATGTCTTCTTGAATCCCAATTCATTTAGATCTGGTCAATATATGTTTTTATAAGCTGAGATATCCATCAAAGTAAGTAAGTGGTGGAAATTTCGGATCAATTTCGGACATTTCCCATCTTTGTGGTTTCCAATTAAATTACAATTCATAAACAAATTAACGTGACATCCATAGTGCAGTGCGTCTTGTTTTCGTCAAATAAAAATACACTCAAGTTCGATGCCTTGTACTAGCTTCTCATTTATGTTGAGCTTTTGATTTAGCCGAAATGCATTGGCTAAATCATAAAAGGTGTCGGTATAGCAAAATTTAGATGGTTCGGGTGAAACGCATGTCCTACTTACCTGTTTGTAAGTTGTAGACTTGCGTTTAGCCGTAACGTGTCACATTTTTTTGGTGGAACATTGAAAAATAGCGTTGGTGGTCTGCGTGAAAGCCCAAGTGCCCACCGCGACAGACCCCAAGTGCAGCTCCCGCCCCCCCCCGGGGGGTGCACTTGGGTTTTTTTTTCATATAATTTTTTCAGTATTTTTATGTTATTGTCTTGAAGGGAAAGTCATTTTTTTTACTGTTTTCGCCAAAATTTGAATTTTTGCCTTTAGTTATCAAGGTAAATGACTGTGTTTAGGGTATCTTCCACGTGTATACTACCCAAACCCCCTGGATAGTACCAAAACCATCTGAATAGTGTCCAAATGATTTAAATAGTGCTCACATGATCCAGACAAGCTCTAACCACCTCATGGTACCTAAACCACCTGGATACTGCTCCAACCATCTAAAATGGTACGCCAAAGCCTCTGTAGGGTACTACCAAGTGGTCGTCCACTTGGAGCAAATTCTTTTTTACTTTTTTGGGTTCTGAAACCTGTTTTCTGGACTGATTCGGACACGCTGAAGATTTGTTTGGTTTGATAGCTTGGTTTGATAGTAGTGAAATGAGGTTTGGTACGCTTTTTTCGAGTATCAGGATACGGGCGGCGGTAAATTCGTCCCCGGTAAATTCGTCTCCAGGTAAATTCGTCCCCAAAATCGCCAATTCAAAAATTTCGAGCAGGTTCGAATCCTGGTAGTAGCAAATATTTTTCTAACTTAGAACTGTAACTAACTTAGAACCCCAATACCTTGAGTAGGTGCCTCATGGTCAGGTGAACACACAATACATATTTTAATTTTTTTTACTTTTTCGGGCCTTAAAAGCTGTTTTATGGACTAATTCGGACATGCTGAAGATGGTTTGATAGTAGTGAAATAAGATTTTGTATGTTTTTTTTCGAGTACAATTGATTTTACCAAAACTCGCTTTCACCAAAACTCGAAAAATGCCTGAGAAAATGGCATTTACCTCTATCAAACCACCTTCAGCATGCCCGAATCAATCCAGAAACAGATTTTGGAGCCTGAAAAAGTAAAAATTTTTTGCTCCTGGTGACGACCACTTGGTTTGGTTGGACTTAAAAGTTTAAATTCCCGCATAAATTTCTCAAAACCGAGGTTGATGGCATAGTTGGATCGCCGCCGCCGCCACGCCGCCACCGCCGCCACCGCCGGCGCCGCCGCCGGCGGCGCCGCCAGGCGGCGGCGGCAAAATATAAGGTGCCGCCGGCGGCGGCGGCTGCGCCGGCGGCTGAAAATGAGGTCGGCGGCGGCGGTGGCGGTGCGGCGGAGTAAATAGGCTGCGGCGGCGGCGGTGGCGGCGATGTGGCGGCGGCGGTGGCGGCGGTGGCGGCACCACCAATTACAAAATGCCAAAACAATGCTTGTTTTGAATGGTCATCTTACGAAAATATGATAAAATGACATAAATTAGAATTTTACTGTTCTCTTGAAAAATTTTTATTCTATGACAAACATAAATTAAACAGAAATTTTTTTTTGGCAGTGAAGCGTTAGCTGGCGGCGGCGGTGGCGGCGATGGCAGCGCCGGCGGCGGCGGCGAAATAAAAAGTGCCGCCGGCGGTGGCGGCGGTGGCGGCGGTGGCGGCCACCAATTACAAAATGCCAAAACAATGCTTGTTTGAATGGTCATCTTACGAAAATATGATAAATGACATAAATTAGAATTTACTGTTCTCTTGAAAAATTTTATTCTATGACAAACATAAATTAAACAGAAATTTTTTTTGGCAGTGAAGCGTTAGCTGGCGGCGGCGGTGGCGGCGATGGCAGCGCCGGCGGCGGCGGCGAAATAAAAAGTGCCGCCGGCGGTGGCGGCGGCGGTGGTGGCAAAGCAGCGGCGGCGGTGGCGGTGGCGGTGGCGGCGGTGAAATTTAGCAAGATTTTTGCGCCGCCGGCGGCGCGGCGGTGGTGGTTTTTCGGAGATGCACAACTATGGTTGATGGTTCGAACCCTTATGGGTGCAAAGCCTATTTCACACCTTTCGCGTCGACATTACCAAGGATATTTGGCCGCTTCGCGGTCAGAGACCAACACACTCCTCATTGCAATGGATTGGGGTGAAAAAAAATCAAGGGAACCGAAAAAGGTAGGCTCAGAGAAAAATACTCTTTGGAGTTGGGCTTTTACGTTTGGATACTATCCAAGTGGGTTCGGCAGTTAAAAAAGTTGAAAATAATGACTTTCCCTTCAAGACAATAACATAAAACACTGAAAAAATTATATGAAAAAAAACCCCAAGTGTATAAAATCTATATAAAAAACAATGCTAGAAAAATATTTTTGAAAATAAACGCCCGAACTTACTCGAAAATCTAATATCTCGAAGTACTTGTGCAATTGGGCTCCCTTTTACATTAATTGTGAACAGGGTCAGTTAGCTCAGAAGAATAAGGCAAAAAAAAAGTCAAATTTGGCAAAGAATTTTTTTTAGAAATTTGACTTTTTGGTAAGGTAAGTGCTTGAAATGTTTCGAATGTTAAAATATTTGAAAAATATTTTTTTATATTTTCAAATTACTAATTAAAGATCACAATTACTAATCACTTAAAATTACATGTACTTATGAGACGTTAGAACACTATTCACAGTTAATTAGAAAAAGCCACCACCCTCAGTGCATAAGTGTCATTTATAAAACGTGAAAAATTTGCGGCCAGTCCTTGGTTAGGCGGACCACTTGATTTGGTTAACACATCCTAGCCTTACCTTTGGTGGTGTGTGTAGGTGGGTTTGTACAACTGTTGGTTCAGGTCATGGTATCCCTGCAAATAGTTATTTTATCAATTTTATTATCGGTCAGACAACAACAATAACATACATGTTGCTGCTGCTGGGAGTAGTTGTTGTGCTGCTGGTGAACAGCTGGTGTGCCTGGATTGGTGTTGCAAGAAGAAGAGGACAGACGGCCCAATGGAACACTGGCAGTGTTATTTGGCGATGTTCCTTTTCTCTGCTGCACTATTCTCTGACACGCTGGAAATCGGCTTATAGTACAGTTGTTGATATTAAAATGTTGCTTATAGTAGTTAACAAGATTGGCTGAGTGGTCCAAAAATATCAAAGTTGTTTGTGCCAAAATTAATTTGAAAATGGGAACACTGGAGTTTTTTTGTCGCAATGAAAAAAAATAGTCCATTTAAGGACACTCAGGGGACCAGCCAAAGTTTGTTCCTACCTTGGGTCCAACACTTTTCTTTAGATTTTTAGATTTTTCGCCAGTTGTGTTTCGACAGTTTGGTCCTAAATATCGCAAAGATTCCGATTTTGTCGATCGTTTTTCAGAAATTCAATTTTTTTCTAAAAAAGTAGAAACTCGATTTAAGGACAAGATTTTTCAAAAATCCCTGTCCTTTAATCGATATTTTTACTTGTTTAGAAAAAAAAATTTCTGAAAAATGATCGGCAAAATCGGAATCCTTGCGATATTTGGGACCAAACTGTCGAAACACAACTGGCGAAAAAATCTAAAAAATTGGGCTAAAAAAGTATATCAAATATCAAAGTTGTTTGTGCAAAATGAACTTTGGCCGGTCCTCTGATTTAAGCCGAGAGTGGACTGTATACCGTTGTAGCCTCTATCAATTCCCAAAAAGGGCAAATTATTACCGAAATGAATTTCTTCACAATTTCTCTTCATCTACTATTAAATACGCAATTATTTATTTTTCTGGCTCAAAATAAACACCCACTCTTTCTGAGTCAGTTCCCCCCCCCCCCCCCGTCGATTAATGTCTTTTTGTATATAACGCGATTTATAACGCACATCATGCAACTCTTTTTTGTCAACATTGCAAGAAGGGGGGGGGTCGGATGGGACAGAAACGTCATTTACGTTTCTGCCCGGGCAAAAAACTGATTCCCGTTTCTGCCTAAAAATGACCAAAGAGTATTTATTCTCTAAGCCAAAGTAGGGTAGAAACGCGAGTCACATTTCTGTCTTTTTCTGTGCCCATTAAGCCTTTTCTGCCCATTTTGCCTTTTTCTCTGGGACCACAAATACTCGCATCGTCGAAAAAAAGTTTTACGAGGTGCGTAATATCACAAATAGTAAGTTGAAAACAAAACAACTGAAAAGAACAAATATTTTAGAGAAAAGGATGATGCCAGCAATAGGTAGGCGATGAAAAATGCTAATGAGAAGGCAAAACTACAAAAAGTTCAGCTTTAAGTCTACAAATTTAAATGCTGCATTATGGTGTGTCTATAACCAGCCAGTAGTATGTAGGTCGAGGGTTGCAGCCACTCAATTATTAAGTAGTAGCAGGAAGAAGAGTGTATACCTCACCATTCTTTATAAACACACTAATCCACCAGCAGATATTTTGTTGTGGTGGGATGAGTGGGGGATGTAGTGCGCGTGTGTGTGTCACCAATCAAATAATAAGCCTAAATACCCACTCAACTATCCACACACTCAACTGTGAAAATGGTTAATTGTAGCAAAAATATGGTCGAGTTTTCACTAATTGCAGGATTACAGTCAAACCCCCAAAAACAATTAATAGAAAAAAATTCAAAAAATGCTCTCAAAAGTAACGATGGTAAAAGAATAAAAAAAGAAGAAATTTTGTAATCACATTGTGTAAAAAGTCGAAAAACTACAACATTTTACGGCTTTTGACCCATTTTATAACATTTTTGAACTTGCCCCTTTCCGATTTTTTTATTTTTAGGGCCATGAATTTTTTTTATAATTTAGGCAAATACTTAGGCCTAATTAATTGCAGGTAGGTCAACATATGTAAAAACGGGCTTGAAGTGGTTTAAAAACAAACTAAAAATGGTGTTAAATAGGCTTGTCGAGGCCTCGGATTTTTCGAGGCGAGGCCTCGATTCTCGAACGCACTTGAAATTTTTGAGTCCTCGCCTCAAACCTCAATTTCCAAATTTTTCGAGTTTTCGAGGGGAATACTGAAAAACGAGTCCTCGCCTCGACAACCCTAGTCATAACAATAAAAAACTAACAAAGGCGCGAATGCAAAAATATCAGAAATGGATTAGAAACGCCTGCGAACCACTTTACAACTAATATAGAGGAATTTATTTATATAACTGTGAGCAAGACTTGCACGTAGCAATATCCAGCAGCTAAGTGCACAGAGGTGTGTCACCGCCCTCACCCCAAACAGCAGCATAGTATATACAAAGAAGAAAGAGACAGACAAACAAGCACAACAAGTAGCATTCAAGTCTATTTGTTTTGATCGGTTAAGATTCACCTCCACTTATATAAATATAAGCAAGTTAGTGCTGGCCAATTCATTTATTTACAGGGTTACCGGGGGTTACCTTATTTCCTCTAATAAAAAATCTCCTCTCAACCTAATTTCATTGGGATGTATGTGAAAACTCCCGACAAATGTGTGAAATTCCCCGACTAATTAATTAATTTTCCCGACAAATTTTTAAAACGAACATATCTCAGTGTTTTCTTATCATTTTTTTATTTTTTTTAGACCAGCATGCAGCCCTACTCTTCTAGTTTCTAATGAGCCATCAACCAAACTGTTATAATTTAAAAAACACTGAGAAAAAATAGTTTACATAAAACAAGGAGTTGTTAAATAAAAACCAACTTTTCTCAATTTTTTTTAAATTTTAACGATTGGTTGATGGCTCATTAGAAACTAGAAGAGTAGGGCTGCATGCTAGTCTAAAAAAAATAAAAAATGATGAGAAAACACTGAGATATGTTTGTTTTAAAAATTTGTCGGAAAATTAATTAATTAGTCGGGAAATTTCACACATTTGTCGGGAGTTTTCAATTTGATCCATTTCATTGTGTTTTTGAACCATTTTTCGAAAACTTTCGTCAGTCAAGTTAGCACTGATCTTGTAGCTCATCTCACTGGCTATAAATTGGGTGGTAACTTGCCTATGAGAAGTCTCCGAAAAGTGCGTCAAAAACACAATGCCAAAAAAACTATTTTGAACGCAAGTGAGAGGGGGCGTTTATGAAAGTAAATACAGTGTATGGCCGGCCATAGATTCCACATTTTATTACCGTATTTCCTCCGCCTTATTTTTGGATGCTCCAAAATCGTAAAAATTTAATGTCAATCTCAACATTTTTGGGTGAAAATTCTAAACAAAAAAAGCGGAATCGGCAGAACTCGTGGGAGTTAAGATAACGCAAATAGCTTGTCGAAATATTTATTCTGGCTGAGATGTGACTCCTCAAAGTTGAGGAGGCCGCCTTATTAGAGGAGGCCACCTAATCATAGGACACGTACACAGGATTGCAAAAATTTTCCTGACGGGAGAGGCTAAAAAGACTAAAAAATCCTGACAGGAGGGCCAAAGCCCGGCTAGCCCACCCTGGGTACGCCAATGCACCTAATTAGAGAAAATACAGTACTTTTGATGAAAGTTCCCAAGCAGAATAAAGAGTATTTGGCAGGTGTAGCCAACATATATTCTAAAAGCAACACGAAGAGCAAAACCATAGCAACTCTTCCTCCTGGGGGCACACAAATCTCCAAAATGGCTTTAATTGGTCTATTTACATTAACCGCTGCTAAATAAATTCTCTTTTGTTGCTTGCTCCTGCACTTTGCGGGGAAAAGAAGAAAAAATTCTATGACTAGAGCACTTTGCATGGGGGTGTTCTTTTGTAGCAACAACAAGTGCATAACATTCAGAATAAAATAAGAAGAAGAAAAACATGGAACAACAAAAGTTATTTTGTTGAGAGTTGGATCAGTTGTGAGAACTTGGGTCACCGCATGTTGTAAATGGATGTTTTTTTGAAAAAGATTGTTGTTTTTGAGATTGGTTGACACATGTTTATGGTGGTTTTGAACAAGGAAGCTAGACTTGTCAAGTAAAATGAAGGTATGAACAAGAAGAGTGGGATGATTGACATGTGTGAATTGATTGTCAGCCCATGACTTTTTACCTATGTCACAGTCATGGTTCAATATTTGGTGGAAAATTCGCCATTCAATGAGCAAGTTTTATGAGATTCGAGAAAAGGTAAGGCACAGGCCACCCACAATTTTGGTTTTGAAAAGGGTTCTTCTATAGCTTAAAGTTTCTATTTAAATATTTTTGCGCTATAGTTGGACCTCGATTTAGTGACCTCACCTCAAGTTCGTTCCCGCCTGGGGTCCGACACTTTTTCAACTTTAATTTTGAAGACTTTTTCTAATTCAGCTCATAGAGCCAGGCGTAAAGTATTGCAAGCATTCCGAATTCAAAATGGGTAATATTTAATTTTGACCACAGAATTGTTATAAATGGCCACAGAATATTTAATTTTGGCCACAGATTTTTATTGGCCACAGATTTATGAAAATTGGCCACAGATTCGTGGTCGTCCACTTGAAATAAATTTTTTAACGTTTTTTGGGTTCCAAAAGCTGTTTTCTGGACTAATTCGGGCATGCTGAAGACGGTTAGATAACAGTAAAATAAGGTTTTGTAGGGTATTTTTTGAGTATTGGACAATAATTGATTTTACCAAAACTCAAAAAATACCCCACAAAACGGCATTTTACCATTATCAAACCATATTCAGCATGCCCGAATTAGTCCAGAAAACAGCTTCTGGAACCCGAATAACGTAAAAAAAAATTGTTTCAAGTGGACGACCACTTCCAAGTGGACGACCACGAATCTGTGGCCAGTTTTCAAATATCTGTGGCCAATTTTTGAATCTGTGGCCAATTTTCAAATACCGTATAACCTCTATTAATCCCCCACCCTCTATTAAACCCCACCCTCTAATAATCCCCCCCCCCCCGATTTTCGAGGTGACCTTGCTGGTTTTTTTAACATTTCACTAGTTAATTTCCATGTCAAAACTTAATGATTTTTTTCACAAACGAGGCCTTGATCCAATAAAATTCAGCTTTCATTTCAAACACTATCGAACAGCTTATTTTCATTGATATTTTTGATAAAAATCTAGTTTTCGTCAACATTCTAGGAGCTTATTTTTTCAATGTCCTGCCAATCTCAACTTAGTTTTTTCTCTAATCTTGCAAAAAATGTCAAGGCCATTCAATTGGCCCACTTGGTTTGAAGCCCGCTATTTGTGTATCCTCTGATCCATTGACGGATTTGTTGAAGGCACAAAGCAAATAACTGCGTTGATACGTAAAGAGAAATATCAAAACTAACCATTAAACAGTTTGACAATCACTTCCTCAGAAAATTCCTGTCGGGCTCAATCCACCCATTCCAAGACGATCTCAAGTGCTGGCGGATCGCAGCCGCATAAATTGAAACCGTAAATTCGACTACGGAAATGAACACTGGGTAATGTACCGAAATGGTAAAAAACGAATGATTTAATTATTTGTGTTCTAAGCATTTGCATCGCTAGGGTCGAAAAACCTGTTCAACTTCTGCGATTGATAGATCACTAATAGTATGTACGGAATATTGTAACTGGCATCGCGTAGAGTGGAGAGACTCGGCCTCGCTACCAAACGCAACGAGAAGGAATGGTGGAAGACTTTCGCGCCACTAGGGCTTATGGTCTGGCTTTGTTGGAGAGCAGTTGTACAGCTGAAGTCGACTTTTGAACGCAAAGTAGCTTTCTGGATATACAAAATCATGTGGAAGAAAAAAGTAAGCGAAAGGTGAGACGAAAATTAAGACGTCAAATACACGTAAGACAAAAAAATAGGCGGAATTTTTAATTCAATAAATTAGAATTACAATTTTAAAATAACGTTTTAAAAAATTTGCGGCGCCTTCGGCGCTGAAAAGGTTGAAGTATAATCCCCTCCCTCTATTAATCCCCCACCCTCTAATAATTCCCACCCTCCGAGGAGGGTTGATTAATAATCCCCCTGGGGGATTAAAAGAGGTTATACGGTATCTGTGGCCAATTTTCATAAATCTATGGCCAATACAAATCTGTGGCCAAAATTAAATATTCTGTGGCCATTTTCCACAATTCTGTGGCCAAAATTAAATACCACCCATTCAAAATTCCAATATTTTTTCTTCTAAAAAGCAAAAACCTTGATTTAATGACCCTTCAATTTCAAATTAGAGGGTCACAAAATCGAGGTTCTGCTTTTTTATGAGAAAAAATATCTGCATTATGAAAAACTAGCTGCAAAATCGGAATCTTTGTGATATTTGGCACAGAGTACTTAAAGTCTAAAGACTTTAAAAATGAGAGTTAAAAAGTGTGGGACCCTAGGCGGGAAGGAAATTGATGTCATAGTTGAAATGCCGCCGTTTCGGCGCCGATCGCCGCCAAACATTTTCTTCACGATTTTTCAGAAATAATGGGTTGCAAGTGGCACATCAGATCAATTTGAATTGCTCTACAAGATGGGCCAGGACTGCCGGGACTTTATGTGATGAACTTTTTGACCGTCGGTTCGGCGGCGAAAAAGTCTATTTTTAGCCAGTTTTCGCAAAATTTTTGGCCCCGACCCGGCGGCCAAAAATTCTATCACATAAAAGTCCCGGCGGTCCTGGCCTATCTTGTTAAGCGACTCAAATTGACCTTATGATGTGCCACTCGCGACCCATTATGTCTTAAAAAAATCACGAAGAAAATGCCCGGCGGTGATCGGCGCCGAAATAGCGCCGTTCCAATTATGCCTGAGGTGAGGTCACTAAATCCGGATCCGACTGCTTTTTTCAGACAAAACTTGAGCCTTGGAGCATCAAAGCAGAAGTAGCGAACAATAATACGGAAATATCGAATAAACTGAAACTTTTCGTGAATTTTTTTACATAATTTTTGAGCAAAGTAGTGTAATCAGCCAGAGTTAAAAAATAATTTTTCAACATCCATATCACATTTTTTTTGGGTTTAGGAAATTAATTTGATCTAATACCCCATGGTGACTTGGTCTTATTGAAATTCTACCACTCACCATTCTGGAAGATGGGTTCAGAATTGTGTCCGAAGGCAGAGCAACACTCAAAATAGCCGCACATCTTCATAGTCTGCGATGCTTTCCTGGCCTCTTCCTCGCCAATCACTCGTCTTGCATTCTCGTTGCTGGTGTCCTGCAATAAATCCAACAAAATTAGACCAGTCTTGAGTCGAAACCTTGAAAATTACCTTGGTGCCGACTAGGAACACAGGGATGTCGCTGAGATTCCGGTAGCTGGTCATTCGCTTGAAGAATTGAAGTGCTGTCTGATAGCTGTCCCTGCTTTCCACTGCAAACACTATGATCACTCCGTCGATCCAGTTGGTGAACTGAAAATAACCTGCTGGTTAAAAAAGTGCGGGTGAAATTGTCGGCTCAGCGGGTGAATTTCAGTTTTTTCAGCCTAAAAGCCGAAAATTTTCGGTTTTCGATTTTAACTCGATTCGGCACGCTGACAGCCCCACTACTAATGACTAGTATTGGTATCGGAGAATAGCCAGTTTGAGATAGTTTTTTTAATTTCGATGTTTTTTCAAAGAAAAGTAGGCGCTACTGGAATATCACACCCCTTCCCCAATAATTTAGGCTTAGCCTTATAGTTAAGCCCTTAGGTCTTAGGCTCAGGGCCTGGCCCGTACTAATATCAGCTTTTTCAAAAAAAACATTCAGAATGGTGGTTTTAGGTACAGTCAAACCTCGTTTTACGCCACCCCAGGGGACAAGCCTCAGAGTTGCGTATAACCGAGGTGGCGTATAACTGGGTGGCTTTTTATGCCAGCAGCGCCTAAAAGTAGTTTTCGTGTGAATTTTTTTCTTAGTTATGTGTTAGCTGAAAGTTCCCGAGAAATATGATTTTCACAAAACACTATGATGTTGATGTCTCTCAGCCAAAATGTCACAAGGAATCCGAATCGGCATTTGGTTTACGAAAATGTCAGCAAATTTGCTTTAAAAATTCGAAACCTTGATAATACTGTTAGCGGGAAGGTGTAAGTTGTGCCATTTCAGTTTGTGCCCCTCTGTCAGCAATTTAAAACTTTTAAATTGCTGACAGAGGGGCACAAACTGAAATGGCACAACTTACTCCTTCCCGTGTTAGCTACCTTTTTGAAAATTTCGGTGCTCTTTTTAATAAAAGTGCCTATTGATGTATAATATTTTCCAAACCTCGTTGGCAAAATCGGAATTCATGCGATCTGTATACCAGGATTTCCACATTGGATGAAAATTGTTTTTGAATCAGCTGAGCGAAAAATTATGAGAACGTGTGATATTGAGAAGTTCGAGTATTACCAGAAATTGATTTGTTTTTATACCTGGAACTCGGGCTGACCACTACCTTCATCTCGAATCAACAGTAAATAGCTTTTGTTGTCGATCAACATCTCTTTTTGAATCGCCCACCTGAAATTGGATCAAATTATTTGTTGATACGGTTTTATTGAAAAAACCTTCAGGCGACTCCTGCCTTCCAGATCCAGTTAAAAAGAAGTGAACGAGGGAGGTCTTGCCACTGTCCAATGACCCAACCACACCTAATTTCAACTCGGGAATGATGCGGCCAAGCGTCCACTCCTGACTGTTGATAAGGGCATCTGAAAATTGGGAATTAGTCATCGGTCGACAGGATAAATTAGAAAAATTAGGTTCTGGGTTAGATTTTATGGTTCTTTTCTTTGGGGTTTTTGGTACTTTTAAATAAAAGTACCCATTTTAGGCAATCCAGTTGCAAAAACTTCTTAGGAATATAAATCACAAAGCAAAATTAAAAAATATTTTTTTGGCTACTGAAATAAGATCATAAGTTAGACCGGACATTTCCGAAAATGACGGTCATGCCTCAGTGCCTAACTTTTTTTTAAAATTCTGCTTTGTGATCCAGATTACTAAAATTTTGGATACTGGGTTGTTTCAGAATAACATTAAGTGGCTAAAATAGGTACTTTAGTACAAACAAATTTGCAAAAAACCGCCGGCTACCAGAAAAGGCCACGCTTCCAGTGGGAATCGAACCCACGGAAGGAGGGGGCGTTATTTATGTGTTTTTAAGGCTGATATATAGGTCTTCAATGCTAGGGGGATCAATAGAGGGTGGGGGATTTATTGAAATCATACGGTATTGTGTTTCGCATTAGTTATCCCAGGGAAATTTCCTTGCCTGTGCCTAATTGAAATCCTTATACAACCCCTTTTAGAAAATGCAAATATTTCACCTTCCAAATAGACGACTTGTTCCCTGAGCTGCTCTTGCAAAGCTTCATCATCAATAGTGTCGATCAAGTCGTAGAAGTCGTAGATGCAGGGGTGCACTGACTCGAAACGGTGGATTTCCTGTTGAATCTGCTCTGAGATCTGTTCATTGGGAGGGCAGGAGGAGGATATGCTCTGCGAGCGACGCATCAATACTACTGGCTGCTGGCACTGCTGTTCTCTGGCACTATGCAACATCAGCAATTACATCTTGAAAATGACATCCTGGCACATTTAACTGCAAAATTGATATTTCAAAGGATTTTCAGAAAAACCACTGTTGCAAATCAAATCCCGGCACCGGCTAAAGTACTGACAATTATTTTGAGAAGTTGTTAGTTTGGTAAAAATATTCCATGGACATGCAAGTACAGCAGCAACGCGGCTACAAAGAAATTCAGCGTAGAAAAAAAATTAAAAGTGAACGGGTGTATGGAAGAACACATAAATCAAAAAGTTCTCGGCCCCCAGCTTGAAAACGGACAAGGAAACCTTCGGATCCAATATGTGAAACTTGTAATATTTTTATGTTTACTCGGCTCTAATGCCTCATATCGGCTTAATTCGATATTATTTGATGACAATTTCCCACTTGGACGTTTTCAGAAGGTCCATAAGGGATGACCAAGGAAAATATTGCAAAAATTTCAAATCACGAAAACCAACGACTACGACCTCGACCAAAATGGCGGACTGTGAATTCAACAATCTTAACTCGAAATAGCCACAACTTTTGTTCAAATTTTCAAGAATTATTCGGTGGGTGCCATCTCATAGCTAACATTCAGGCTTATCAACCCTCGTTCGGAGTGAGGACTGTGAGTGTAGATTGTTGAATTTTTTTCAATAGTTTCCGATCAATACCAATTCGGCCGATGGCTCATTTGGAAGCCCTGAATCTTAGCTACAAGATGGCACCAACAGAATGGTTTTTGAAAAATTAAACAAAAAGTTGTGGCCATTTCGAACAGAAGATTGTTGAAGAAACAGTCCGTCATTGTGAACAAGGCCCACCAGGACCAAAATTTGACGAAAAGTTTAAATGTAGCATCAGATATGCGACTTGTTATCAAAAAGAATCGAGAAAACAAATTTTCAAGTAAAATAGCGAAAAAGACATCCGCGGTATTTACCAAGGCAAAAGGTGCCAATGGTATAACGACGACTCGATACATATTGTGACTCGATACACCAACTCGATACAGTTGCGACTCGATACACCAACTCGATACACCGAGTCTCAGGTTCGACTCCCGACTAGTGTAAAGTCACGTTTTGTGGTAGCAAAGTCCTCTTGTTATTTATTATATTTGTATAAATTAAAAGCCTGATAGTCTTTACTTCACGTGTTCAGGTATTAATCAGCATGGACAGAGTCGTACTTGTGCACACGCAGCGTATAGGAGCCCGAACTGCACCGATTACTTGTACTGATGATGGCAGAGGATGCTATGTATGGACAAAGACAAGAAGAACGTCAACAAAAAATAGAATCGAGCATGCAGAAGCTGAACAAGAAGAAATTTTTCACCAAGCAGCTGCCAAAGTCGATCATCCGCCGGTGGACGTAGAAAATGTGTTGGAGTGAAGAAAAGACTGATAGTCACAAATTACTGTTATGTTTAACCATTTTCGTTGTTATTCTGTCTCTGGTCCAATAAAATGTAAAATACAGGGTTATTCAAGAAATTGTAACACTTTCAAACTGCCATAACTTTTATCCCGGCACGATTTCGAAATTTGTAAACGCAGATCGACTCAGAATTTCATGGCAATTTTTTGGTATATAATGTCAAAATCACGATTTTCGCTTGGTCCCCCCTGTGGTTTTGGTCTTGGTCTGTGGATGGCCTCTGGATGGGTAAGACCAAAACCACAGGGGGACCAAGCGAAAATCGTGATTTTGACATTATATACCAAAAAAATTGCCATGAAATTCTGAGTCGATCTGCGTTTACAAAATTTCGAAATCGTGCCGGGATAAAAAGTTATGGCAGTTTGAAAGTGTTACAATTTCTTGAATAACCCTGTAATATGATACTTCTATCACCGAATTTTCTTTATGATTTAGTAACCATTAATAAATAAAGCAAGGAAGGCTATTATAACTCACAAAAAAATAAAGTGTATCGAGTTGGTGTATCGAGTCGCAACTGTATCAAGTTGGGGTATCGAGTCGCGACTGTATCGAGTTGGCGTATCGAGTCACAATGTGTATCGAGTCGCATGTCAGCCGGTGCCAATACATACCGTATTTTTTACTGTATTAAGTCCCCATGGGAGTTATTTTTCAACCCTTAAAAATCGGAAAAAAAATATTTCGATTTTGATATTTTTGGGTGCTCAACCAAAATTTAAAAAGTGGAATCAGGTAGACTCGCGGCAACTAAGAAAACGCAAAAAACAGATTTGCGAAATGTTCGCTCTAGGCTGAGATATAAGGTCCGTAGGGTGGGGACTTATTAGAGGGTGGGGAGTTATTAGAGGGTGGGTAGTTAATACAGTAAATACGGTATGTCGAATTAGGCAAATTCGATGCCTTAGAGCCGTTCATATATCAAATCTTATGGCTCATTTATAAACGTTGTCGTCGTCGTTGTCGTTGGAATATTTTTTATAAAACCCTTTTTTCGCCAACGACGACAACGACAACCTATTTATAAAAAATCCAACGACAACGACGACGCAACGACAACGAAATTTTTCATTCAAAATTGGACAAATTTCGCATTCTCAGACGAGATTTCAAGGGAAAACGTGTGGAGAATATAGTGAATCTTTGAAATTCTGACTTAAAATGCAAAATTTGTCTTATTTGGAAAAAATTTCGTTGTCGTTGGATTTTTTATAAATAGGTCGTCGCTGGCGTTGTCGTTGGCGTAAAATTGCCTTTATAAAACATTTTTTCCAACGACAACGACAACTTTTATAAATGAGCCATTAGTGTTTTCCTTGTGCAAATTCTGGCTAAAGGGAGGGGGGGGGTAGGTGCTGGTAATTTTTTTGTTATCTCCAATATTTATTCCGGTACATTTAGTGGTTATTGGGGATTTTAAGGCTAAAACAATATTCTAAAAAACCATATATAACAAAAAAACACCAACACATACCAAATCTCCCAAAAATTCTCCTACAAAAAATATCGAAGTCAAAACCTGCAAAAATCCATATTTTCCGCCCTATAAACCAAAAAAATCAACCACAATTTTGCCATCCCCTCGCCAATAATCTCTACTCAACACCATAATCCGATAAAAAAAACCATTACAGCAACAAATACATATACATGGAATAAAAAGTACAAAAAACCACAAAACACCCCACAACCAAAATAAAAAAATAAATCCAGCAAAGTAGACCACCAGGTCTAGCTCCTCCAAATCCCAGTTTTTGTGTCTGCAGCCCTGATTTAATAATGCATTTGGAGGCTGGAAGGGCGATATAATGCAGCAGTAGCAAAAATATATTGGCTAACCATGGAGAACAGCAGCCATCCAATATGGAGCTAGCCTTTGTTTCTGCATCCAAAAGACACTCCAGCATCCACCACAATGAAACAAAAAATATATGCAAAAAACAGATCATAATTGAGGGACTGGGGAGGGGGGGGATGCCCTCCTCCTGCTCCCTTTCTCTGCCTGACTTGGGTGTGAGGGCAGAGCAAAGACAAACTTAATTGAAGGACATTTTGAGTGGGGGCACGCAAACCCCAATGCCATTCCTAACCAGCAACAGCCGCCAGAGGAGGTGCCGGAAAATGGCTGGATTAGGAATTTGGAGGCTGGCAAATTGATGAATATTGGCATTAGATTGGCAATGGGTTTGGAAAATGGGAATATATGGGGTTTTTACCCGTAATTGGGAGTTGTTATGGGTCTGATCATTGGTTTTTTTATAAAAAGAAATTGGTTTTGGAAAAAATTGGACTTCTATAATTTAATAGATGTATGGAAATTGGAGCTCAAAATTTGTGAAATTTCAGCAACTATTTCTTTAGCACCTTTTTCAAAATATTTGGCAAAAATAATAAAATTCAGCATCTTACTTTAATTTTGCACATCCTAGGCTGATTTTGTATGCAATATCAAAATTCTGGGTACTTCTTTAGTTTACATCACACCTCAAATTTTTCGATTTTCTTGCAAATTTTGTTTGAAATTTTTGTTTGCTCGTTCATTTTTCATCCGTCATTTTATCCTTTCCGTTTCAGTATGGAAGAACTTCGAAGCTTCACTCTCTCAAAGCTCTACAACAAGTTGCTTAAGTGGACTGATGAGGATTTCGTGGAGTCGTTTCAACATCTCAAACTCCTTCACTCGTTTCGAACTTGCGTGTGTGGATCCAAAATGCGCCTTCGAAGCAAAAAGAACGATGAAACTTATAATCACAGCGTCAATTTCGTTGATCCAAACACCGGTGCGCATACTCAGACGATCGAATCTACATGGCAAAAGTTCAAACGAAGACACAAACAATAATTCGGGACTCATCGATCAGTATTTCGCTCTTATGTATCAGATTTTGTTTGGCGAAAAAAATTCTCTGGTCCTGATGTTATGTTCAGTTTGTGGTCTCAAATTGTTTATATGTATGTTTGCGAGTTAAGGAATAAAAAAATTTGCAAGAAAATCGAAAAAAATGAGGTGTGATGTAAACTAAAGAAGTACCAAATTTTGACCCTGTCCCTTAATGGGGGGGGGGGTGGTTTGCCTTATTCCCGCCTGTTGTTCTTTTTTGTGACTATTTTGGCTTAGGCCTAGGGAAAGGTAGGCCAGCGTGTGTTAGAACTAACTTAAAAATAGATGTAAGATACGTTCGAGTCCGTCCTAACATACGCTGGCCTACCCTTGCCTAAGCCTAATCCTAAAAAATCACAAAAAGCAACAGGGGAACCAAGACAGAACCCCCCCCCCATTGAGAGATAGAGCCGCAAATTTTTATTTTATTTTATCGACTTTACCAAATCGATTTCGACCATATTTCTGATTTTTACATGCAACTTTTAGAGTTATTATAAAAATTTTAGGATTTATTGAAAAATTCAATTCAAATATCAAAATGTCTTTGTAAAAACAAATCCGTTGAGATTTGAATAATTTCTGAGAGCTAAGATTTGGATGATCAGATTGTCCAGCAATTTTAAATTACTCACCTAAAGTCAAATCTGGATATAAGACCGCTTGGCTTCGGTCTCCAATGGTGGTCGTACTTTAAAAGATTTTTCAGCTCTCTGAATTTTTTATTTGAATTTCAAAAGAACTTTTGTGTTCAAAAATGACTTTTCGAAAAATGATTCTAAAATTAATGATTTTAAGTTCCAAAAGTTAGGTCATAAAGTGTCATGAGTTGACAGTCATCCGGTTTTTGCCTCACCTCTAAAGCCATGTCCACAATGAGTGTTGACCTGAGTGTGAGATTGGCGTGTTTTTAACGCGGGAAGAGCTGTACTTGTTTTCTTCACTGAAATTTTTTTCTGTTTGTACCATTTTGTAGCTAAGTTCCAGGGCTTCAAAATGTGGTATTGACAAGCCACATCTGAAATGAAAAATTGGGATAAAAATGCTTAGGTCCGCACTCGGGTCGACACTCAGGCCCACACTCTGTGAGTGTCGACCCGAGTGCGGACCTAAGCATTTCACCCCAAATTTTTTGTATCAGATGTTGCTTGTTAATAGCTCATTTTGAAGCCCTGAATCTTAGCTACAAAATGGTACCAACAGTTGAAAAATTTCAGAGAAGAAAAAAAGTGCAGCTCTTCCCGCGTTAAAAACACCCCAAATCTCACACTCAGTCCACACTCATTGTGAACGTACCTTAAAGGGCATGCCGTACCCGACACGGAGAAAAGGTGGGGACCAGCACTTCTTTTCTTTCTCGATCAGTTTTACATTTATTCTCTCATACAGATATTTTAATTTTTCTGCCTAGTTTTAAAAGTAGTATAGGGTCATCAATATCAGATTTGATGCATTACGAGTGAAAAATGGCACGACTCAAAAATTTGCTGGTCCCCGCCTTTACTTTTGGAAACGCGCGGGCATGCACCTTTAAGTCCTACAGAAGCTACACTCATTAAAAGATCCTAAATGATAGAAAAAGACAACATATAATCAAAATATCAAAAAAAATCATGCCAATAAAAAAGCCAAAACCCTAAATTGTTTACTATCTATAAAATCACACACAGCCAGACCCTCCGTAGTAAAAAGACCCAAATAGCACATGCCAGTCTGTGCCATATATACAACATACATATAAGCTATATAACCAATACATATATGTGTGTGTGTTTACAAAAGGAGAAGAAGGGGAATAAATTGGTTGATGAGTAGTGAGTAGCTTCCTTCCGCACTCTCCCCCTGCAACTCCTGTTGGAGCTGTGACATAGAAGAGGGCAGGCAGGGTAATGGACAATCAAATAGATTAAATGAAGAGTCAACCACCACCCATTTCAAATTAAGAAGGAGAAGGAAAGAGAACAGGCTGACCAATAAAAAGTTCAGAAGAAAATTTTCAAAATGACTAATATATTTGGAGCAATCAATAGTGGTTTGGCTGAATTGAGTTTAAAATTTGAGATGAAAAACAATGTGGTTGGCTCAAACAGGTATGACTACTACTGTATTTTACCACTAATTTGCTATGACGAGTTGCATTTTTGGTGAATCATACAGCAGAAAAAAAAGATATTGCATTTTTTCTAAATGAATTTTGGAAAGAAATTTGAAAAATTGTGGCTTTGAAAAGAATTTATTAACCAAATAACAATAACAAAAACAATTAACAACAGCAGTGTAACATAGTTAACAATTAAAAAAGTATTTTTCGAAATGGATGCTGTTTTTTATAGGCAATACTTTTTTTGTACCAAATTTAATTTTTTCTGAACAAAATCTAATTTTCTGTCTCAGACCCACTAAATTTTGCAAAATTTTGCAAGCATTCTAATTTTCTAGTCTGAAAATGACTTGGATCCCTCAGAATCCCACCCGGAGTGGCCAAAAGCTCCTGAAAGTTGGTTTTTTCGGGATTTGCTGAAAAGGGAGATTTTCGCGAAAAAGCGATTGGGCGGAGCAGGATTCCAGTCCAATGTGCTTTATCGGTCATAATTTACTGTTAAACACTCAAAACCACCAAAAACACAAGCCATTCGGATTTTTCGGGGTTGAAAAATAACCCTCCATGGGGTTTTAATAGAGAAAATACGGTAAACTTTTTTAAAATTTAAACCTACTGTCAAATTTCCACTTCCTTTCAGGACAACAGTAAACAGTATATTTCAAATTTGACTATGCTGAACACAGTTGAAATTTCGTTTGGCCTGGCTGGGACGTCAAAATGAATTTTCCGCGGAATTTTTGCAATGTCTTTGCATGTCCTCTTTTTAAGTTTTTGACACTACTCCTAGATTGCTTGTAATTAAAAAAACTCAACATTCGACGTAAAAACCAGCGGCAAAATAGAAATGCTTGCAATTTGTCAAATTAGACTGATTAAAGAAAACTGTAAATGCGTAAAATAAAGATAAATTGGCGCTACTCGGTTTTACAACCACCCCCCCCCCCCTTCCCCCCCCAAAACAACTGCTCGGTTTTAAGACCCCCCTCCCCCAATAATTTTTAGGCTTAGGAATCAAACTTAGCCCTTAGGCTTATGCTTCGAATCGTAGGCATTAGGCTCAGAGACATCCCGCACTAATTTCAACATCTTTCATAAAAAAATTTGGGTTTTGGGGTACCTGAAAAGTTATTGGGAGGGGGGGGGGGGAGGTGAAACCGAGCACCTTTTATGGGGGAAGGGGAAGGTGAGGGGTTAAAAACGAGTAGCGTCAAAAATCAGCTTTACCCTAGACGAGTACGTATCCTTAGGGTACCGGTACTCAGCAAAAAATGCAAGCGAATTTTTCATTAAAAATATAAATTTAAAAAAAATCTTATTACTCTTTCATTAAAAAAACCCAGCATCCATTTGCAAAATTTATTGAACACCCCACATTTGTTCAAAAGCAGTAGTCACTTTGGCACAAGTCAAAGCGGCACTCAATGGATAATTGCTAATCTTTAATTCTCCTTCTGTATACTCGGTCGAAATTTTTCCATGACTGATACCTCCAACAACAATAGCCACGGGCTCTTGAGATTCTGCGGTATCACATCTTTGATATCCACCAAGTTGGAGCAATTAAATGAAGTCAGGTATTTCTTGCATCCTATTGGCAAATGACTTGTGATTGGATTCTTGATAACTCTTAAAAGACGTTCGGACCCCTCAGTAGCGCGAATGCAAAGTTTGTGGAGAAGTTGCACTGAAACATAAGAATTTAAAAATTTAAAGGGGCATGGGAATATTTTGAAAAACGGATACCAGTGAAATTCAAACAAGGATGGTAATGGTTGTAATTATTTTCGACCCCGAATTGGTAGATTTTCTGCCCCAAAAGGCTCTTTCCCTGCCCCAAAATTTGAAAAGGCTATAACTTATTTGGTTTGCTAAAAACCTGAAAAATGCTACGAAAAACTTTAATGTGCCATGAAAAAACTCAACTTTAATTTGACAAAGTTTTTGTTTTGATTTTTTGACATTTTTTTTATTATCATGTAGCCTGGATCTCAGCTTTCTAATGAGCTATCAAACTCCACTGAACCATTTAAAAAATGATAGAATTTAGGGGTTTGATTGAAGTAACTTTTTTGTTTTGTTACAGTCGACTCTCGATAAACCGCCACCCCAAAGTTCGTTCCCGCCTGGGTCCGACACTTTTTTTACCTCGATTTTTGAAATATTTTGCCAAACCTGATTCGTCAGTCTAATCCGAAATATCGCAAGGATTCTGATTTTACCGGTCGTTTTTCTGAATGGTAACACTTTGCCGTAAAGACCAGCGCCTCTCGATAAAGAAAATAGGGTGGCGGTTTATCGAGAGGCGCGGGTCTTTACGGCAAAAGTGTTACCATTCCGAAAAACGACCCGCAAAATCGTGATCCTTACGATATTTTGAACCAGACTGACGGATCAGTTTCGGCAAAAGACTTCGAAAATCGAGGTAAAAAAGTGTCGGACCCAAGGCGGGAACGAACTTTTGGGGTGGCGGTTTATCGAGAGTCGACTGTACTTCATTTAAACCCCGAATATCTACTTTTTTTTATAATTCGGTGGAGTTTGATAGCTTGCTAAAAAGCTGAAATTTTGGGCTACACGATACTATAAAATTTATAAAAATCAACGCGAAATATCAATTTAATATCAATTTCGCTTTTGTGGCATATTTCAGGTTTTTAGCAAACCAAATCAATTTATGCCATTTGAAAAACCCTTTGTTCTCAGTAATTTTTAAACGAATTTTTTCATTTCTCAATCCATCTTGTAGCTCTGAATCTCAGCTTTCTAGCAAGCTATCAAGTGATTTAGTGAGGTTTCGAAAAGTTGGAAAAAAGGTTTTTGTATAGAGCAATTTTTTTCGACGATTTTGTCCATTCAAAGACTTTTTCTTCCAACATTTTGAAAACTTGTATGGTTAGTTGACAGTTTGTTGGAAAGCTGAGATCCAGAGCTACAAAATAGTTTAAAAAACTAAAAATTTCAGAAAATTACCGAGAATGAAGGGTTTTAAAATTTGGAGCAGGAAAAGAGTCTCTTGAGGTAAAAATGGATAATTTGGGGTCGAAAAGTATTTCGACCAATTTTTAAATGTCGTATTTAAGGAAAGTCAAGGAAAAATATTGCTTCCATAGGGAATCGAATTGATTAGCGATTGTCACAGGTGCCAACGCTTTACCACCGAGCAATCTATCCTGCTGGGTAGTCAAAGTAATTTTCGTTATATATATATTACCGGCTAAATACTCAACAAATTTTTATTTTAAAATAATTCTTTTTTGAATTGACCTGGTTAATTTTTTGATTAAATTGTGGATTTACCCATGAGTCCACAGAATCTGTCGAAAGTACGAGGAATTCGACATTGTGGGTTGATCTCGATAAGCACGTTCTCTTTGTCCTAAAATACACTTGTAGGAGACCGCTTGGTTCAAAGGACAGTCCATAAGCATGAGAAGACACTGGAATAAATGATTCTGCTATAAAATTTGTTTTTTTACAAAATTCAGGGTGGTGAAAGAATTGTGAAGACTGTGTTTTGCTCATAACCTCTTTGTAGTTTTTTTTAAAACCCACTCTAACATATCAACTTTGTGATCAGTACCGTATAGCTTCTATCAATCCCCCCCCTGACTTTAAGGACCTGTATCTCAGCCCAGAGTGAATATTTTGCAAATCTGTTTTTTGCATTTTCTTAACTCCCACGAGCTCTACCGATTCCGCTTTTTCGGTTCAGGATTTTCACCCAAAAGTATTGAGATCGACCTCAAATTTCTCAGATTTTTTATGGGATTTGAAAATTAATCCTGCATGGGGATTAATATAGGTTATATGGTAATTTTCCCGAAAAAATGTAAATACCCAGAGCCCTTGATATCCTGCTAGTAGACCTGGTTAGTGACCCTCTAGAGTTTTGGAAGACAGATGTATATCACATGCTCGGAATATTCTCATGGCAAGCTGAATCGATACGTGAAAACAGATTTTAATCCCTACTAGTGAAAAAAATCACAACCGATTCTCCACTAGTGCCCACTTTTTTAACTAACCCAAATTTATGTGCCAGACCTAGAAAAAAGTGCGTAACACAGTTATTAGCCACAACTTCCGTAGGTATGGTCACATTTCATTTCGCTATACTTCATTCATTTTCTCTAACTTGTCTTAGACATTTCAAAAAAGTTTTTACTATCCGATAACTAAGATTTCAGGCTACAAAATGGTATTTTTTAAGCCGGGGTTTGAAAATATGTTGGTCTAAGGCTGACTCTTGGTGAAAAGCTTGGTTTAGTGGTGGCGTTTTTTTTAAAGGTGTTTTTAACCAAAAAGCCAGTCAGTATACCAACATATTTTCAAACCCCGGCTCAAAAAACACCATTTTGTAGCTTGAAATCTTAGCTATCAGATAGTAAAAGCTTTTTCTGAAATGTCTACAAAAGTCAGAGAATATGAATGAAATATAGCGAAATAAATGTGACCCTACCCTTCCGTTCGCTAGCCCACCTCCGAGCCTAAGGCCTATGCCTAAATGTGTCGTTTCCAAGTGTTGTTACAGCGATTTTTCAAAAGGTCTGATTCTCGGGTGGTATTAAATAGTAGCGCCCAAATTTTCAAAAAAAAAAAGCTTTTAAATTCTTCAGGCATTTTGCAAAAACTCACTTGGTGTAAAATATCTGGCCTGTACTGGGCTGGATCCTTCTTATTTTTGCGCAGAAAATTAGCATGCTTGTCACTGCATAGAATTACATGATCTTGGCCAACCTATATGAAGATTATATTAAAACAAATTGAGTTGGTAGAAGAAGAAAAAGGCACTTTAGCTGTTTCTAAAGAGCAATCTTCCAAAATGACAATCAACTTTCGTGTGTTTTCCTTGGAAACATTGTCTAGTTTGAGACGTTTGAACGAGGTGCATCTGAGTCTCCAGCCATGATGCTTCAATTATTTTAATGAAAACACTAAAACAGAAAATTATTGAAGGAAAAAAAAAATGGGACGATTTTAGAACATATTTTTTGTAAATTTACCAAAATGTGACATGTTGAACACATAACACATTTCGCCAATGATATAAGTTTTCAAATAAATATTTTCAAACACACAATTTGTGAATTGCTGTATTTATTCAAAGGGGTATGCCTGTGCGTTTTGAAAATTTAAGGCAGTGACCAGAAAATTTTTTTGAATTGTCCTATTTTTCAATTGTTTTCCGTCAAATCTGATTTTGATGACCTTAAGTTAGGTTCGCAATGAGTGTGAGACTGAGTGTGAGATTTAACGTGTTTTTAACGCGGGAAGAGCTGTTCTGTTTTTCTTAACTGAAACTTTTTTTAGCGGTTGGTACAATTTTGTAGCTAAGATTCAGGGCTTCAAATGAGCTATTAACAAGCTATATGTTATATAAAAATGCTAGCTGAAAATGCTTAGGTCCGCACTCAGAGCCACACTCGGGTCGACTCTCTGTTGACTGTCGACCCGAGTGTGGCTCTGAGTGCGGACCTAAGCATTTTTACCACAATTTTTTTTATCCGATGTTGCTTGTCAGTGAAGCCCTGAATCTTAGCTACAAAATGATAGCAACCATTAAAAAGTTTCAGTTAGGAAAGAAAAGTACAGCTCTTCCCGCGTCAAAAACACGCCAAATCTCACACTCAGGTCGACACTCATTGTGCACGTGGCTTTATACTACTTTTAAAAAATAGGCGAAAAAACTCAAAAAGTCTAGATGAGAACGCACGAATTTTTTTGAGAAAGAATTACTGGTCCGCCCGCCTTTTCTTCGTGTAACGCAGGGTATGCCACTGTAAGAGTTTCACAGCTGGGTACAGTTAAAACTATAATTGTCGAAATATTTATTTTTCGGCTATTTAGCCGGCTATATAGCTGAAAACGGCCAAAAATCGGCTATTCATAAAAACAATTTCATTGCTTTACATTTAGAAAACTCAAATTTTTCTATACAACCAAGCTTTATTCCGCATAAACAACACCTATTAATTAAAGATAAATGCAGTCCATATTGATGGCAGGTTACAACGAGGTCTGGACAAGTTGACTTGTCCATCGAGGTCTGGACAAGCTATACAGTTAACTCTCGCTTTACAGTTAAATCTCTACACAGTCAATCATGCTGTAGTGTGCTTTTTTGGTGTTCCAAACAGCCTTACTGCATTAAAAGTTGACTTTAAAGATAATAAGTACAAATGAGAGAGAAATTTTCGAAAAGCAGCCAAAAGATTCTTTTGAAAATTTATCGGATGTGAGGCAGTATCAAAGGACAATCGTGCTCTTCTTGCTCTTCTTTGCGATCGAAATAGCTCCAACACCACACGAGGAGCTTCATTCTACTTAAATAATTGATGAAGAAAAGGCTTCTGGACAATGTTCATTGAATGAAAAAATTGAGAAAATCTCTAGGTTGGCTGATTCTCTCTACCTTAGTGAGTAAAACATAAAGGGCGCCAACTCAAATTTTAAACTTTGAAAATAGCTGATTTTGTATTTGTCGGCTATTTTGCCGGCTATTTTCGGCTATTTAGCCGCTGGACAACTCTAGTTAAAACTCTTTATAAAGAAACTCTATATAACGAATTTTCGAGGTCGAAAGTTCGTTCTCTCCTTGGGTCCGACACTTTTTAAACTTCATTTTTAAAAGTTTTGCCAGCTCTGTTTTGACAATCTTGTTCCAAATATCGGCAGGACTTCCTTTTACGGAGTCCTCCCAAAAGTGTGTTTTGACCACTTATTCGAGCTTTCAGGTCGTAATTAGTCGAAAAAACATGTTTTCAGGATTGGGAAAGACATCTGCAAAAAAATTAAAAAAAAAAAAACAAAATCGGAATCCTTGCAATACTCGGGACCAGACTGTCAAAACATAAATAACAAAAGCTGAAAAAATTGGGTGTAAAAAATTGCCAAAACCGGTAACTTGTCCGGTCCATTGAAATTCGTTATAACGAGTTTTAACTGTAATTCCCTATAGAAATAATTTTCAACAAAATACTCGGGAATTATCCACAAATTGTTGGAAAACCAAAACCGCAATTATATTTTGCAGTTAACCGCAAGCCGCCATTTTGTTAAAGCGCCTGTCGGCAACACTATCCAAGACAAACTTCGATGACATAATAGCAAGCAAAATCTATCATGTGATTAAAAAAATAAATTATAGTGATGTTTTGCCTTTATAAAATATATGATCCATAGTAAAAATTATCGCTATTATGGAATAAAACATGCAACCTTCCCCCCCCCCTCTCCTTCTAACTCGCTGTAACTACCCTTTTTAGGCTTAGGCATGGTAGGCAGCGTATGTTAGCCGGGCCTTATTGATGTCTTAAAGGAGATACCAGACGGTGACCCCACCAGCATTTGAAAATAATGAAAATTAGACGCTACTCATTTTTAAACCCCCCCCCCCCCCGCCAAAAAATCTACTCGGTTTTACAACCCCCCCCCCCCTTCTCAATAATTGTTCAGGTACCCCAAAAACCATACTTTTTTTGAAAGGTGCTGAAATTAGTCCTGAGCCTAATGCCTAGGGCTCGAAGACTAAGTCAAAGCCTAATGGCTAAGCCTAGTTCCTAAGCCTAAAAATTATTAGGGGAGGGGTGGTTGGTTAAAACCGAGTAGCGCCGAAAATTATTTGAAAATAACCACTTGGGCCTGATCTGCTTTGACGTGAAATGGTGAAAGATCAGGTCATATATTTTATTAAAATAATGATGTCAAATTTAAGTGACATACAAACCCACTCACTTACCGAGTACTTTGCGGTACTTTACGGTAATTTGTTACAATTTGGCGTAGTCTCAAATTCGTTGTCTCATCAACTTTAACGCCTCAAGAAAAATGCCTAAATAGTCATTCAAGGCCAACGCAAACAACTAAGTCGATCAGTAGGCGGAAGAACTATTTTTTTGGCGTCCCGATTTCGACGTTTGCCTTTTTGTGGTCTGCCTAGACCGATCGACTTTGATCATAGGCCAGCTTGTTCGCATTTATGCTTCTAAACCTTATAAAATCAAAGTTTATATATAAAGGGTTGTCGAGTACTAAAAATTTTCGAGTACACGACTCGATTCGATATTCGAAACCTGAAAAATTTCGAATATTACTTGAAATTTCTCGATTTCGAGTAGAATTTTTGTCGGAATTTCGGTTAAAAATTTAATCATTTGAAGTTGGTAAGGCATAACAAAGAAATAAAAAAGAAAAACATTTGGTCCTCGAGCACATTTTTATTTATTAAATTCTATACTTCAAACTCAAAATTTTCGATTACTTGACTCGATGCTCGAAACTCGAAAAATTTCGATTAATACTCGAAATTACTCGATTTCGAGTACTCGACAACTTTATAGATATAAAGTTTTTCAAATGTTCAATAGAATAAAAATTTAATGTGCTGCCATAATGTAGCTTATTTTTATGTTTACTTGTTTTTAGTCTCGATGTACGCTGACGATCTGCGAAAAGTTGTTGATGCTATAACTCAAGCAAAGGTCAATGTAAGCCAAGCTTATGATGGAGATTTGTAAGCTTAACAAAGTTCGTAATCTACTGCTCATTTTTTACGTTTATAGAAATGATTTTACGCGTTCCTTGTCCGAAGTATTAGGAGAAAGAAAAATTAAGAGTGTTATCGCTCTTGGAATCGGAACTGTGCGGCCCGCCGAAGAAGGGGATAACCCTCAAGACTACATACAGTATGAAGAGTGTATGTTTTTGTAATTTTCACCATTGAATGCCTTTTTGCTAATTTGGTAGAGATCACTTATGACTTGCTTTTTTGCAGCTCTGAATCAGCTGGCCATACTGCTCAATGTCATTGAAAGGTTCTGTCCGAATGCGGAAAAACACTGGCATGAGCCACATACTGAATTTGCGGAAGAGATCGAAGCGTTGAGCTCATTGGGATTCAATGTCAAGGGCAGATCTGACCTAGAAGAGCTTATATTTGATGGAGACCAGTTCCTCGATGGAACTAATCTCTACTTTTTGCTTGGAGGTAAATTTTGTGTCCCTACATTCTTCAAAAATGTTTAGCTCTTTGATTTGTAGCAGACTATTTCCTGTTGGACAGTGTTCTTAAGCTTTTGTCGGCCAATGCTGTTCTCCATAAGTCGATCTTCATCACCGGAATCTACAAAGAAAGGAAGGTCGACAGTAAGTTTATCACTTACTACTTCGAAAATGCAAAGGCTGTCCGAATTCCTTCCTTTGGTGGGGCTCTTGACGGGGAGTTTATCGTCTCTTTCCAAAATCCACTCCAGGTCGGTTCTTAATCGCCATTTGTGCTACAATTCTCGACTATTTTTTCACACAAATTTTCTGACAGAGGCCATATGCACAGTTCAAAAACGTCATAATTTCATGACGTCTCGTAATAATTTTATGATAAAACCTCATAAAATTCTGGCGTTTTCTAACTGTGCATATGGCCTCAGCTTTTTTAATCAGCTCAAATAAAGGCTACTTAAAAACGTTCAAACTGGTGCGAACTCTTTCTTGGCGTTAGCAAAGAAATATTTTTTCGACTGGATTTTCAAAGCACCAATTAGTCTCGATTTTAATGGCTCTATTACGGACTGAGAGTAAGACTAAAACTTAACGGTGTTCATATAGCCAAAATAGTCTCAGTCTAAGGTGAATTTAGACTAAGGAATCGGTAGGACGACTTTGTCATGCAATAATCCTTCGAAGTAGTTATGCTAAAGTTTTGAGCTGTTTCTCAACTATTAAATTAAGAAGAATCTTATGCGATAAAATATAAATAAAGACATAATTACGAAGTCTTAATTCTTAGTTTTTTAACACCTTAGACTGGGAAGTGTTTCTTCAGGCAAAACTGTCTAAGTCGTATTTCCTGAAAGAACCATTAAATTTGGAATGACTCTGTTACTTGTACCACATGAAATACTTTTTGAAATTCTCTACTTTATTCCGATTTTCTACGCTACATGTAACAAGAAGTATCCATATTACAAGAAAATATCTCTATCTTCAAGAGTGGCTTACAACTTCATGCTACATCGTCATCGAAGACTGATCGTACCAAGAGTTTGTTAATATTTCTTATCAAAAATATCATAGGTGCAAAGCATTTGAGTCGATGAAAGTTTTCCAAGCCACCAGTTTCTAAACACTTCATTTTTTTGAAAATTAGTCTGTCGAGCTAGTAAAAGTATTTTTCTAATTCTACAATCGTGTTTTAGAGTCTTCCTTTTGTCGATAGGATCCGTGATTTAGAAGCAAGAGTCGTTCAACAAGATGAGAGGCTCGTTCAACAAGATGAGACCATTAAAAAGCTTCAGAAAGAGTGCGTGAACTGGAAGAACTGCTTGGCAAGAAACCTGAAAAAAGTGAAGAGCCTGTTGTTAAGAAATCAAAGTAAGATGTTATGTTATGAGATTGTGTCTTGTCAGTTGGAATTTAAAATAAATGCGTCTTTTATTTGACTACATTGATATTTTTAACGGAAGTAAGGTGCGCTCTCAGCGTAAAGCTTTGTAACTTTTCAGTCGCTTTGCTGGTCCTGGTGATTTTTTTACATCACATGTTTACATATACTGCTTGTGCAAGCGGCTCTATTCTATGGTCCTCATCTGATGTGGCATGTTTTTTAGAAGTCTCAGATTCCTTTTTCATGACTTATTTTTGTGACCATATTCTTATCTTTCCCTTTTCAAAAGAGAATTTCTGCAACTCTGTAGTTTAGGCGAAACCCTCAGAAAATGGGAAATAAAAAATGGGGAATAGTGTTTGGGTTTTTAAGATAGCCTACGATGTGTACAGTACGATAGCAACAAATTTGGCTACTTCTGTAAAAAAATTCGCCGAGCTGTAGCCTCACGGAGTTTGGCACTCAGAAAAACCGGTAAATTTTTTAAAACAATTTATACTCAGTGAAAATTTAGGTGCATAGACGTTTCGCAAAAATTTCAGAATTGAAATTTTTGCGAAACGTTTCGCAAAAATTTCAGTTTTATATTTCTAATCTCAGGGTATAGCTCAGAAGATCTTAGGGGATAGGTCAGGGGACACACCCAGAATCTAAGGTACATGGGATGGATGAGATACCTGAGGGGATAAAAAATACTGGTTAGACCAGGACCGGGTGTCCTAAGCCTAAGCCTAACGGCTATACGCTGCTTAAAAAAGGATGTCCCGGAGTTGACATGACCGTCCCAAGGCTCACATACTTCTACATATAGTACCGTCTCAGGGGATAGGTCAGGAGATCCCCGGGGATAGCTCAGGAATGATCCTTTGTTTGTGCTTGTGTTGAATTTGTTATGCTTTGTTTGTCCGTTATGTTGAAATAAATTGTATGCTTTGGTTTGACTAAACAGTGAAGTTGCTATAAGATAACTTATTGAATTTAATAACTTATTGAAATAACTTAATAACTTATTGAAATAACTTAATAACTTATTGAAAAAGGGTCGCGAACTGGCCGTAGAAAAAATGAAAACACTATTGGCGGAATTGAACCCGCGAGAACAAAAAAAATACCAAACTGAAATTTTTGCGAAACGTTTCGCAAAAATTTCAATTCTGAAATTTTTGCGAAACGTCTATACCCCAAAATTTAATGACGCACAGTCCTTTTGAAGCTTATTCGACGCAGAATGAGTTTTCCTTTCTAACGAGCACAAACACTTCACAACCTGTTGTAAATTTCAGCAAAGAATTTTTTTTTGTCAAAAATCAGCATTTTTCGAACAACAACGATTTTCGAAAAGCCTTAAAAAACTGAAAATCAGCTTCTAAGTTGTAGTGCATCAGAAAAAAGCCTTCGAAGTTTGCTAGTCGTCCTATACAATAGATATTTGAATAACAAATTTTCGACTTGTTTGGAAGTTTATTAATTTCGAGAGGAATTTGAAATATGACAGTCATTGGTTCCGAGTGTTGGATGTCATCAAAAACAAAAGAGTTTAGTTAAATTGAAATTACCGGCACTAGATCAATTCGTCTTCGGTCATTTCGTCCCCAAAAGCTGCCCATTTTAAATTATCAAACAGATTCAAATCCTGGTATTAGCAAAGATAATTCTCTCTTTGCTATCATATACCAGGGCTGCGTCTTAACCGGAAAAAAATCGGAACGGAATTCGGAATCACAACTCCAGAATTTTCGTAATCGGAATTCGGATTTCGAAATGCGGAACTTAAAAAGTATCGGATTTCGAAATTCGGATTCCGGATTTCGGAAAATTTTCGAGCTCCAAAAATAAAAATAAAAATTTCAATATTTTTTCGAATTTACTTTATTATAACACACAAAACAGAGCCTTTATTACAATGCGGAATGGGGATTTTGCCTTTGTCCCCTCTGTTGTTATTTTTTTGTGGATTTTTAGGTTCAAGCTTAGGCAAGGGTAGGACTTGAAAATGAGTCTAAATTTGTTTCAGTCCGTCCTAAAAAAGAATGACCTACGCTTACCTAAGCCTAAAAAATTAGAAAAAACAGCATTGTCATATATGAGCCAAATCAGTTCAATCAGCATTAATATTCAAAGTTATAAGCGCTCAAGCCCAAACAACCAGGATACACCTGAACCACCAGGATGGAGCCCGAACCACTGGGTATATACAAACCACCGGGATAGGGCCCGGACCAAATCCTTATCGACGCCAGCGTAGCTGGCAGATGTATAAGAGAAACATAGAAAGCATGAAAAAAAACTTGAATTCGGGTTAACACTGGAACGGCGGATTGTAGCAAATGGTGCGTCTTGTGCAGAATTTCGAGGGAACAAGATAGTGAAAGAAAAATTGGAAAAAAGTTTTCTCTAGGGGTATGGTGCCCCCCTGAACCAGCCGAGTCGATATTTTTGCTCATGCGACTTCAATTGGGCAGATTTTATCAAACTATATTATTGGTTTAAACGATTTATATCTTGAAAGAAAGCGCAGATTACGGGCTTTCTAATACAGTATCGTTGAAGTATTTAGGACAACTATATGTAAAATTTTAGTTCATAGAAATTATCGTGTCAATTTCCGAAAACGTTGTTGATACTTGAGAGCGCAACAAAACGTGTGATAACGTCATTTTTTCAGCTATCAATGCATATCATTCGACAGAGCAAGAAAAACTGCACCAGAAAAAGATTCAAAGTAGGGTTAAAAGAGGCTTTGAGAGTGTTTAGCGAGACTCTCAAAAAAATGTTTTAAATCAATTTTGACGTAAAACTCGTATTCCGCTAGAGGAACCCCAATTTTTAACACCGGATCAGGGTTTGCAGTTTTTTTCTGGAAGTCCGACAGAAAATGCTAGCAAGCCATTTTTGCCCTAACTTTATCTAGTCTAGTAAAAACAAAATGTCACACTAGCATTTACAAAAGTTTGATTTTGCGGAATATCTCTACTAGCATTTCTAAAAGTCTAACAAAATCAAAACGCCGAGCTAGCATTTACAAAAGTTTGATTTCATTGCGAGATGTTTACTAGCATTTTTAAAAGTCTAGTAAAAACAGATCAGCAAGTTTCTCTGGTAGCATTTGATTTTATTTCTCTGGTAGCATTTGACGGAAGTCTGTGATTGCTCTCGAAACTCTTCTGTTTTTCACTAGATTTTAGAAAATGCTAGTAGAAATCTTTAGCGGAAAAAAACTTTCAGAAATGCCAGCTGAGCCTTCTGTTTTTACTAGACTTTAGAAAATGCTAGTAGAAATCTGACTTAAAATCAAACTTTTGTAAATGCTAGCTGAGCCTTCTGTTTTTACTAGACTTTAGAAAATGCTAGTAGAAATCTGACTTAAAATCAAACTTTTGTAAATGCTAGCTTTGCGTTTTGCCTTTTCCAGACTTTTATGAATGCTAGTAGAAATCGACGACAAAAACGAACTTTTGTCAATTCTAAGGTTGCATTTTATTTTTACTAGACTTTTAGGAATGCTAAAATTATGATGGCCAGCTAGACTTTAAATATGCTAGATGATCTACCCTAACCATTAACGCAATCGAAAGATTAATCTACCCGAACTACTTATGTAAATGAACAACTAATGTTCCCGGAGCACAGGAATAGTGTTTGAACCACTATTGTTCCCGAGCAGCATAGGCGCCGATAAGTGCCTGCAGACCCTCGTATGTTAGTAAGCAAATTTTACGACTAATTGCTGCAAAAAACGAATATTGCGATATTCGCTTGCTTGCCAATATTGGCAAAGTGTTGGCCAAGAGTATTGGCCATAAATGTTGGCCAAGTATTGGTGACCAAGTGTTGGCCAAGACTCTTGGCCAAGTATACTTGGCCAAGCTTGGCCAAGGTAGTATACTGTATTTCCTCTAATTAGCCGACACCCTCTGATAAACCGACACCCCCTACTTTGAGGGTCCGTATCTCAGTCCACAGAAAAAAATTTACATCGCTGTTAATTGCGTTTTCTTAGCTCCTACGAGCTCTATCAATTCCGCTTTTTCGATTTTGGATCTTCACCCGAAAATGTCGAGATCGACCCAAAATTTTCACGACTTTTGAAGGGTTGAAAAATAAACCGACATGTCGGCTAATTAGAGGAAATACGGTAGATTCTCCCAATGGAATTCACCAGAGTCTCTATTCAACCAAGTAAACGACAAAGAAACTGATGAAAATCTCACCATGAGACAAAAATATAAACCAACAATTTCTGAAGGGAATAAAGAAAATTGACCCTAGTAGCGAATACCCCCCCCCCCAACAATTTTTTTTCAAAATCAGGTTTAACCATTTCTAAGTAATTCTTATGCGCTGAAACGATTAAAAAGGTGTATTCGGGCAGTTGGCAGTTAAAAGTTGATTTTTGGGAAAACAAATTTTTGACCGAAATTCGACTTTTTGCCTTGGGGGACCAAGGAAAACCACCTTTTTTCACCAAGGAAAACCACCTTTTTTCAGCGTATTCTACCTCGTTTTGTCACTGGAGCTAGGCAAAAAGAGCCTCTGTATGCATTTTATGATCAAGAGTCTTGCTCGGAATTATGTCTAAGGTAAGTGAGTGCGCGCATCTCTAACCAACCAAGCCCCAACCAAGCCCCCTGCGCCCCCTTCGGGGGCTCAGGGGACTGGTTGCTTGAAGGCAAAAAGTCGAATTTTGGTCAAAAATTTGTTTTCCCAAAAATCAACTTTTTTAGTCAAAAAATGCCCGAAAACACCTTTTTAATAATTTTTAGCGCATAAGAATTACTTACAAATGGTTAAAACCTGATTTAAAAAAAAATTGTTGGGGGGGGGATATTCGCTACTAGCGCCAGAAAATTAGACGCTACTTGGACATATTCACTTCAAATTTTTTAAAACTTTCCTCAATACTGCTAAAAGTATCTTAAAGTGACCCCAAAATTTAATTTTTGATTTATCACGACTCAAAAATAATGCGTTTATGCAGCTTCTGAGGTGATTTTAGGTCGTTACGTAGAGTTGAGGAACGTCTTGAAAAAAAAATTGATTTGGCGTGGGTATATTCAAGTAGCGCCGAAAATTATTACTCTGTCAAATTCGCGCCATCAATTTTCCAGCCCGAAAACGTCGAAAAAAACATAGATTCTTAAGGTACGTTCACATAAAAGTGTCGACCCAAGCGTTCTTTTAACGCGGGAAGAGCTGTACTTTTTTTCTTGACCAAAAGCTTTTTTCTGTTGGAATCATTTTGTAGCTAAGATTCAGGGCTTCAAAATGAGGTATTGACAAGCCACATCTGAAATGAAATTTTGGGGTAAAAATGCTTAGGTCCGCACTCGGGTCGACACTCACAGAGTGTGGGCCTGAGGATAAAAATGCTTAGGTCCGCACTCGGGTCGACACTCACAGAGTGTGGGCCTGAGTGTCGACCCGAGTGCGGACCTAAGCATTTTTATCCCAATTTTTCATTTCAGATGTGGCTTGTCAATACCACATTTTGAAGCCCTGAATCTTAGCTACAAAATGATACCGACAGAAAAAAACTTTTGGTCAAGAAAAAAAGTACAGCTCTTCCCGCGTTAAAAACACCCCAAATCTCACACTCCGGTCGACACTCATTCTGAACGTGCCCTTACGGGCTGTAAGGATGCACTATCTCGCTGTTATCCTTTTCATCTTGTGCCCATGATTGGCAAATATGGCCAATCGGTCGGATTTTTCCAGTACTGCTTTTGCCTGCTGTAATATCAGCTCATTTTTAAAGGGGTTAATTGGTGATCGGCTTATCAGACCAGATGGTTTTAAAAATGGGTTTTCAGGTTACGTTTTTTTTCAAAAAATTCGATCGGTTAACCGGCGTGGACTTGTTCTTCGGTTAACTTTTGCGGTAAATAAACTCGGATTTCGCTGAGCACGGTTTTAGTTTATTGACCAGAAAAGAGCTGTTTTCAGTAAAGCGACCAATTACCCTAGTTTCAACTGATCGTTCTTTCATATTCTCATATATTGTAATGTTCAGCTGAATTTCGTGACCTCTCGTGACAATGTTTGAAGTGAAACTGATTGGTGATGCCATAAAAGTGCTGACTCCCACTCGCGTGGATGACTTCGTTGACAAGGCGCATTACTACGGCTCGACCTGGTTGCTTCTCCTCTTTTCTCTAATTCTGGGTGCCAAGCAAATCTTCGGTTCTCCAATCAGCTGTCTGGCGCCTGCAAATTATAATGGTACTCCGAAGGTTACACTTTTTTGAATGACCTGTGTTTTTTAGGGGAATGGACTGCCTACATCAACAATTTCTGTTTCGTGACCGGCACTTTCACAGTCGAAGCTGATGGTGATGCGATGCCGTGGGAAATCGAGAAGTTGAATGCTAGCGAGAAGATTTCTGTGGACTACTATCAGGTACTGATTTTGGACAAACTTTTTTGATTCACTGCTTTTAGTGGGTTCCCTATATTCTGCTTGTGCAAGCTGCTCTGTTCTATGGCCCTCATCTGATGTGGTATATCTTCCAGAAATCTCAGACAGGTTTGCTACGATTCACTCTTGTTACAAAATGATTACCTTTCCTTTTTAGCTTTCTCTTTCGAGCATGTGGTTCGTGAGTGTGTGGCTAGCAAGGACATGGCTGTGGTCAAGCGCGAGGAAAAGATCGATGATGTGGTCAACAATTTGGTCAAGGTTAGAAATATATAGTGAGCCGGTAGCATTAATTTGGATTTGTTCAGGTTCATGATTTTCGCCGTAAGAAGGATCATCTCAAGGGATTCGGCTGCTGTGGTCTGTGCGCCTACCTCGTTTCCAAAATCATGAACATCGTGAATTTGGTGGTCCAGCTCTACTTCATCCGTTCATTCGTCGGTCAATTTGCTTGGAGCAAGGACGTGGTCGGCAGTTTCATTGGTGGTCCTGGCCTGCAGCAGAATGTCTACTTTCCGCGAGTCAGCTTTTGCACTTTCAAGCAGAGTGTATTGGCAAATCTCAATCCGCATTCCGTTCAGTGCGTACTCATGATGAACATCATCAACGAGAAAATGGTTCGTCTTGTGTGTTATTTGGGGCATTTATCAATTTTCGCTATGTAGTTCGTTATCCTGTACTACTGGTTCGGTGCTCTTCTGCTCGCGTCTATCATCAACCTGGGATATGTGCTCTTTCTGTACTGCTTCAATCGTCAGCGAACTGCCAAGCGTTACTTGCAGGTGAAAATTTGTCTAGTTGGTGTTTCGGCTCAGCTTTTGATAACAATTAACAATTTTTTTGAAACACACCTCTCACTGAAGTTAAAAAAATTAATCTCAGTCAAGTCAGCTTGGGGACCGAGCCAATTTATTTTTTATTAAAATTGTATTAAAAAATACGAAAAATTGCTTTGATCCCTAGCTGATCTGACTGAGGGGTGTTTTAAACTTGAGTGAGGGGTGTGTTTTAAAATTTCTCCGGTAAAACAAAAGCCACAGAGGTCACAAGGACAAGTCGAAAGCGTCCTAATTCTATGAGCGTATATTTATAAATTTCGGCTTGTTCCTATGACCTCAGGAGTACTAAGAAAAAATCGTGTTTTTGACCTTATATACCTAAAAATTGTCATCAAAAGCTGAGCCGATCTGCGTTTGCAGAAATGAAAAGTCGGCCTGTGAATTCTACCTGTGAGAAGTCATGACCTTTTAAAAGTGTCAGAAAAATTTGAAACGCCCTGTATACAGGGTGTCCCAAATATTTGGAACTTTTCTTTTGGGCATAACTTTTTCTCTAGTGCGATTTTTGAAATTCTGTAAACGCAGATCGACTCAGAATTTGATAAGAATTTTTTTGGTATATAAAGTCAAAAACCGATTTTCGCTTGGTGCCCTTTGTGGTTTGGGTCTTGCCCATCCAGAAGCCATCCAGACACCAAAGGGATAATAATGAACCACAGGGGATTTTGACTTTTTATACCAAAAAAATTCTTATCAAATTCTGAGTCGGTCTGCGTTTATAAAATTTCAAAAATCGCACTAGAAAAAAGTTATGGCCAAAAGAAAAGTTCCAAAATATTTGGGACACCCTGTATTGTTTGTATTTCTTGATTTCGTTATATCTTTGTAGACTCGATCTGCTAAAGACATTGATGCGCGCTTGTTCTCCTCGGGCTATTTGGGTTGCGATGGACTGCTCCTTCTCCACTTCATCGAAAGCAACGTTGGGTTCAATATCGCCTCGGATGTCGCCTACAAGCTGTATTGTGCGATTGGTGGAGAGTCTTTGGGTGGAAGTAGAGAGTAAGTATAAAGGTTGTCTTTTGATTGACTGGCATATCTGTATTCAGCAAAGTGGTTGCTGGCAACAAGATGACTGTGGTCAAGGGCGTTCTCACATCCATTCCAATTGATGTCGTGCAAGCTGAAATTATTAACGATGACCAGCTGGTGAGTGCCAAAGAACAGTTGGAAGAGAAGAAAGTCGAGCAGCTTTCGGATGACCAGGAAGTGCAGACGCCAGTCGATCTCGATGAAGTTGATGAGGAGCAGACGCTCTTTGACAGTAGCTCCATGGCCTAGAAACATTTGTTGAATCGCTACATATTTGGTGTTGACTCTGTATTTGTTGTGCGTTAGGAATAAATATTTGACTGTTTGTATTCTAGGGTTTGGGATTCGTGATCGGGATTCCGTTTTTTTCCAGAAAACCGCAAAGTGAATATTAAAAAAAGATTTTCTTGCATGATATAGAACAAAATAGGCTTTTGAGGCTTTAACTTGACTTACCGTGGTAACTTAAAGTGTTTGAGTTACCACGGTATCTTACTGGTAGCTTATTACAGCCGGTAAAATTTACCAACAACCGGTATGTAGAATAGGCTGTGTAGTTAACTTTGGCTTGTACAGTTAACTGTAGATTGTACAGTTAACTGCAGCTCGTATAGTTAATTCTAGCTTGTACAGTTCACTGTGTAGTTACCGTACTTCCTCTAATAAGCGCCATGGGCGCTTATTTTTCACGTTTTGTTTATTTTTTACGTTTTGAAATTTTCTTGTAGCAAACTTTTTACTTTTAATGATGAGTTCAAGAGTCGGTCCCGAACTTTTGGTACACCAGTTATTTCGCAAGGAAGATGCAAAAATGATACCTCGCCAGAAACTAGAATCACAAGGCTATCTGATAGTGTAATATCTTTCAAAAATAATCAAAAAATTCGAAAGAAGCAAGGAAAACGAAAATCTGTGACATAAATGATGAAATCTGTGACAGAAAAAAGTGAATCTGTGACAAAGAAAAGATTTAACCTAAAAAATTTCAACACTGATTAAATTTCCGACCCCTGTAAAGATCCTTTCAGGAGCTTTTTTGCCGATTCCTTTTCTCATTTTGGTTTGCTCGTGTTGCTTGCGGCTTGCATTCGCGTCGCTTCAAAAAATGACACGAGCCAATTGCGAACCAAATGGAATTGACGTAGAGCCATATGGCTCACTGGATCATTAGATTTTTGTCTTGCATGTGGCTGGCGCGAGCTGAATAGACAATACTGATTTCCAATTAGACTAGGTCCTAAAAACAGGACTGTCCCATTTCCCGGACCAACGGCCTTTGGTCCCGTTGAGACTTTTGTGGGACCAACGGGACTTTTTTGGGACTCTTTTTTGTTCCGAATAGTCCCATTTTAGTAAAGAGAAGGGAAGATGTCATTCCTGGTGCATCCTCGCCATAATAATTTGTTTTATATTTGCATTTGAACTTAGTTAATTGACAAATAAATAAAAATTCATTTATTTCCATTTTAATAAATTTGCAGTAATGCCACTTGGAAATTGCAGAAAAAGCACATTTTGGCAACAAATAAACAATTTTATGCTGATTTCAAAAAAGATAGGATTGCAGAGATTCCCATGAAGCAGCAAAGCAAAATAATTTATCTTGTAAATATATTTCCACACAAGCAATTAACAAATAATGGTAGTAAAAAGGTTGTGGTGAGTATTGGTCGCATCGGGATACCATTGTTAATTCAGTTTGAACATTCCTGTGGGC
This sequence comes from Ditylenchus dipsaci, assembly GCA_004194705.1. Taxonomy (NCBI): domain Eukaryota; kingdom Metazoa; phylum Nematoda; class Chromadorea; order Rhabditida; family Anguinidae; genus Ditylenchus; species Ditylenchus dipsaci. The sequence goes on along the minus strand of SADC01000893.1, from coordinate 50,868 downwards.
TGGTTAACCTTTTCTACGTAGTTGGCCGGCAACATTCCCCATTGTAGGGTTCTCTGTAATAACAAAAAGGTAATTATTTTGGTGCAGTCAAAAGTGTTGCGAATCTCGGTACTGGCTGAACTTCAAGCATATATTTCTAGCGGTTAACTAGTATGACCCAGATCGGTGCCGCGGGTTATTATTAGGTAGCTCAGACATCGGCATCGGGCTAGGAAATTATTATACGAGCTTTTCTACATAGCGGCACCAAAAAATTTACATGAGAATTTTATGTTAAAATTGTTTCGATGCCAAGCCGGTGCCGCGATGTAGAAAGGCTTAAATGACTAATTTTGTTATTTCTAGCCCGGTGCCAATGTCTGAGCTACTTAATATTTCGTGGCACCGGGCTGGGTAATACTAACAACTGCTAGAAACAGGTGCCTTAAATTTAGCCGGTGCCGAAATTCACAGCACTGCAGTCTAGTCTGCTGCAAAGGCACCACGAGTTTTGTATTAAAAATCCAAATAATGTTTTTCACCCCTCCAAGTCAGATATCCAACAATTTTATTGTGATAGCACTCCTTTTATTTCCCGGCCCTATCCTTAAAGGAATATTGCCGTCTACGGCCACGGAAATTTAGACTTTTTGAATTGGCGGGGGACAGCTAAATTACTGCAAAAATATTTTTTGAATTATTCATTTATTTTCATTTTAAATTATAATTTATGTGTATTGGTCGAAGCGAGTCTTCCAGATATATAAGTAAGTTGTGGTGCAGTGGCTGTGTTAGATCTTGTCCGATCTGGCAATGTCAAGCAACGTTGGGCTCGACTAGTAGATCGTTCAAAATTTTGGAAAAATTTAATATGCAAACTAAAAATATTTCAAAAAATATTTTCGCAGTAATTTAGCTGTCCCCCGCCAATTTAAAAAGTCCAAATTTCCGTGGCCGTAGACGGCAATGGTCCTTTAAAATCCTCAAAAATGTCACTGTTTGAACTAAAAACTAGCGTTTAAAGAACCGTGGTTTTGCGCGTAGCGGCACACGCAAAATTTGAATTGGCGGGGACAATTCTCTTTTGTCTATCAGTGTACTCTTTCGAGTAGTTTCGAGTGACTCCAAAGAGTACACTGACAGACGAAAGAGAAGTGTCCTCCGCCTATTCAAATTTTGCGTGTGCCGCTGCGCGCAAAAACCATGGACCTTTAAGTGCATAATTTAAACTTTTGGTCACAAATTTTGATTTTCAATATTTAGTCCTGCTCATGTTTTGTTTAAAAAAATACTACTGAGATCGGGACCAACATTTCGACACTGGACTTGCTGTATTTAGCATATGTGAGAGAGATTGCAGACAGACTTTCGGAAGGACGAAAATTTTGAAACTAGCTACCGTATATTCTCTTTTAATCCCCCATGTGGGATTATTTTTCAAAAAATCGGAAAAATTCGAGGTCGATTTTGAGATTTTTGTGCACTCCACCAAAATCTCAAAAGTGGAATCAGGACAGCTCGTGTTAATTAAGAAAAAAACAGATTCGTGAAATGTTTGCTCTAGGCTGAGATATGAGGTCGGTAGGGTGGGGGATTATTAGAGAGTGGGGGATAAATAGACAATATACGGTATAGCCAAGACATGTAAGCAGTGATGGGTAAGCAAGCAATTTTCGCCCCAGCACTGCCCCACGCCCAAGGGTTTTTCAGACTATCGCCCAGGCACCGCAACACGCCCCAGGGTTTCCAGATTATCCGGGCGGGGCGGCTCGGGGCGGTGCGCACCGGGTCATGCAGCAGTTCCAGAGAATTTTTAAAGCCGCCAATATGCTTCTACGCGATTTATAAGGCCAATTTTACTGAAATTTAAAAAATTGAAACCATCTTGCAAAGTTTTAAGAGAAATTTAAAAAATCCGAGCGCCCCATAGCCCGCCCCAGCACCGAATTCTGCCTTCGCCCCGTCCTACGCCCCGGACTTTTTTTATTAGCGCCCCGGCACCGCCCCACGCCCCGGGCGGACCCATCACTACATGCAAGCAAACAGCAGCTTTTTGTGATCATTACATTTCTAGTTTAATAGTGTTTTTAATTTAGGTTTTTTGTCAAAAAACCTGACGGGGGGCTATAGCCACCCCCCCCACGCCCCTGGCCTTCACTCAGGGCACCCGAATAAAATTTCGAAATAAAGGGCATTTAGTCAAATAGTGCCATTTTATCCAATGCTTACTGGGTTTTGAGTGCCGAAAATAAAGATTTTGGCATGAGATCTCAAAATTTCAGAAGATTTGAGTTCCATTTTGAGGTACAAATTTTCAAATAGAGATCGTTTGGAAGCCCTGCCTTTAGTGCGCCATTCATTTTGACTGGCTTGTCAAATTTGGTTGAGACAAAGAGTCAAAATCACGCATATTCACTCAGTGACTTTAAAGGGCCATTGCCACCTGTTTTGAATTGTCCCCGCCAATTCAAAAATTTTCGCCCAATCATTCAACTTCTGCACGGATTTTTCAGTTGATTTTTCAGAGTTGAGAATTTCATTCTCAACTCTAGGGCCAGTTTTCACTAAAGCATATTCTACCAAGATTGAGAGAAAGAGGGAGCACGGAGCTCTGCCTGGAAGGGTCAACGCTGGAGCAGTACTCTCGTAGAGAGATAAATTTCATGAAAAATATGTTTTTACCGGATTTCCGCTCAAGACAAATTTTCGAATATTCCGGACCTAAAGTACACGCCCCCTTAAACGAAAATACTTTACTATACTCAAAATTTTTTGGTGATTATAAAAAACTAATGTCAGAAGTTCTGACCAGAAAGTGACCCAGAAGTGATTTTTTTCGACAAAATAGAGTTTTCTTTTCCACAATTGTGCAACACCATAACAAGATTTATTTCAAATGATTTCTCCCACATTCGACAGCTAGTGCAATGACATTAATTTTTCGTCCAAAATCCGATCCCCCAATGTTAATTAGTCCGAAATTCAGATCGTCCGAAATTTAATTCGTAAAAACTTGAGTTTAAAAATTGCTCGATTATTCGATTTCCGAGCACATTTCAACTAATAACCTAATAAAAACCGAAATAAATCAATTTTCGTTTTTTTAGGCCAAAAATTCAGTTCCAGTGTGTTATTAAATCGAGATAAGACTGAATTATGGATTTTTTTCAATATTTTGGTGAAAAAATAGACTTTTGAAAAAATATCGGTATTGAGCAATATATTGGGGTCCACATCTTTGAAATATTGGTATTGGGTCTAGAGAGGGCCAAAAAATATTGGTATTGGTATTGGGCAAACGCAAATGCCCATCTCTATTCTGCACGGATTTTTCAGCTCAGTTTTTAACAAAACAAGGCCTAGAATTTAATTTTAGGTCAAGTTTTGTTAGAAACCAAGTTGAAAAATTCGTACGTAAATCCAAAGATAAAGAAAAAAAATTGAATTGGCGGGGGACAACCGTTGTCGGAGACGGCAATGGCCTTTTAAATGTGTCTTTGAACTGGACTTTCTGTGTGTAGTTGTTGCCATAGTTTTATCATTTTTAGTTTCCAGGGATGATCTATAAATTGCTAGCGATATTCTTTAAATAATGACACTAACTGCAAAAAATTTTGCAGTTTATTAAACCTGGAATAACTTCATTTTATTAAGCAATCTTCTTACATGAAAAATGGAACAAACCAAGTCGGTTGAAACCTTGCAGATTCTAAGCGATTTCCGAGCTCAATTGGCGCATGATAACGTGGACACAGAGGAATACCAGCCATACTTCGAAAAGTTACAGTACCTCGTGAACTACATTGGATGGTGACTTTTCCATTTTTCTAATGCGACTTTGATGACAAGATTAATTACAGCCTTGAAAGGAAGAACAGAGCTCTGAACGAGAAGAATGAAAAGGTGGAAGTGCTGAATGACCAAATCAAAGAGCTGACGAATGAAAAATCCCGGCTGAAAATCAAGATCACGGTGATGACTACTGAAAGGGACTGCTTCCATTCTACGATCAATAGCCTGGAGTTTGAGCGAGACGAAGCCCTTCGACAGGTTAATTTTTTATGCATAGGGTTTTTGCGGCCGTTCTGAATTATCTTACGTGGAACGTTGACCCATAACCATTTTCAGACGCAAATAGCCAAGCAAGAGGTATGCACTTCCAACGAACAGCTGAAGAAAGCAAAGCGGGATTTGCGCGACGAGCATAATTACTACCTCTGCGCCAAACAGGTAATCTTATTTGCTTCTTCGATGAAGACCAATCTTTTTACCTTTTTGCTGTAGGAATTGGATGAGCTTCGCAAAGAAATCGACCAGGAGGTGGAAGGCTTGCATGCTAAAATAACCGAGCTCAAGGATACGGTAGATACTCTGCAAAGTCGGCTGTTTCAAAAGGTTATTACTTCCCAGAATTTTCCTTTACTGAATCTGCATATATTTTTAGGACGAAGAAATTAGTTTAACCAAGGCTCGAGCAGTTAAAGCGGAGAAAAGGGTCAAGGAGTTTGAAGACCAGGCTGCTGCTGATGTAAGCCTTTCAACTGCATTATATGCCATGATTGCTGTTAAATTGTTCAGGAAGGTCGTTCGATGATGCGAAGGGATACCATTAGAATCAAAATCTTGCAAAGTCAGGTCAATGAATTGCAATCTTCAAAGGTGTCACTTTTTTGCGTTCAGTGTGAAGGAGAGGGTGTGTCTTTTTAGGTGACTGCTAAAAGCTTCGAGAAACTTAAGCTGGAACTCGAAACTGCGCTCAAGAAAATACAGGACTTGGAAGAGGTTAGAGAAGACCAGAGGCGAGTATCTGAATTTAATTCTCATCTAGTTTTCGGATAACCTTTTTAGCAGAAATAAACAAGAAATCGAGCCAAAAGTCACAGTGCCACCTCGTCTGCAAAAGTCGTACTATCCGGAAGTCTCTTTTATGTCTGACGATGTCAAGGCGGAAGAGTCCAGCCCTACTCAGACGTCGACTCCTGCCAGAACTCCGAAGAAACGCAGGGTAATTGGCCGTTAGGTATTTCACTACGAAACCTAAGTATTAATACGAGTTTTTGTTCAGATGCTTCTTGGTTGCATGCCTAGCCCGTTCTATCGCAAGAAGAAAGACCGCTCTACAAAATGATGATGCATAATTTCTCAAGTGACAGTTCTATCAGACTCCTATCCGTTTTATGTGGATTGTAAATTATATTTTCCGTATGAATAAATAATTCTGGCATAGCTTATCGTGTTGGGTGTCTTTGTCTCACTTCTGGACTGCCTGATTAATGTTTTCGTGATTTTTCAGTCTGGTCCTGCCATAAAATCCTTCCAAAACAGCGGCTCATTAAATTCATTAATTGGTGAAATTAGTTGCTCTACATTTTTCATCCCGGTTCTTGTGAGTTATCGGAACCTCACTCTAAAATTCACCTAAAAATGCCTTGGTTCCCCCTGTGGTTAATAACTTATTTTAGAGTGAGGTCCGATAACTCACAAGAACCTCAATCCCTTACGGATAATTATTTTTCACCATTGAAAACTCGTATTTGTGAATTTTAGATACAGTCGAGTCTCGATTTAACGTACCCCCAATTTAACGTACCCTTCGATTTAACGTACCCCTAAGGCCGGTCCTCCAATAATAAACTCCGTCAAATTTACCCCCGATATAACGTACCCCTCGATTTAACGTACCCTAGGGCCGGTCCCCAGGGGGTACGTTAAATCGAGACTCGACTGTAGTTAAAACTGTGAAATACTGCATAATCTCTATTAATAAGCCACTCCCCAATAGTGCGCCATCCTCTAATAATCCTCCCACTAAATGGAAGGTTATTTTCGGCACATTTTTTTTTCGCGATACTTATGTCTTTACCCGTAGCGTATATTTTTTTCTGAACAACAACAAGCTCCACGAATTTTGCTTATAACATTTTGGTTGAGCACCCAAAGATCTCAAAGTCAGTCCATTCTTTTGGCTTTTTAAGGGTTGATAATATTTCCCGTGGCGGGCTAATAGAGTTTTTTTTATGGCTTGTTCACGTTGTTAGAGTTAGAGGTCGAGTTAGAGTTCGGGTTTTCAGTTACGTGAACACCTCTGATCCGAACTCTAACTCGACCTCTAACAACGTGAACAAGCCATTACAGAAGGTATAACGGCGATTCTATCGAATTGTGATTCGATACACCCAGAGGCGTAGCCAGAAAAATCTGACAGGGGGGGAGGCTAAAACCCTCCGAGAGGTCATTTTACCTACACCTTTCGGAAGGTATCTGGATCTTTAGGTGTTTGGATTTCAGAAACTTTCAGCTTTGACCCTATCTCTTTGAGAGCTTCTTTAGCCCTATGGCCAGGTACCACCGTATTTCCTCTAATTAGCCAACACCCTCTGATAAACCCACATCCTCTACTTTGAGGAAGTGCATCTCAGCCCAGAGAAATTTTTTCTTAAAAGCTGATTAAAGGGGCATTCTCAGGCTAATAAGGGTGGTACCCGGGAATTCAGAATTTATTTTCATAATCATTGAACTTCTGTACGGATTTTTCAACTTAGTTTCTTCTTAGTTTCTTAGTTTCTAGTTTCTCTGAAGAAAAAAGTTTTAATTGGCGGGGGACAACCGTTGTCGGAGACGGCAATGACCCTTTAAAAACGTAAAAAATAAATTTCGAAAGTAGCATTGTTTCCTCAGGATTTGCATTGAACCCGACTCTGGACTGAGGATGAAATTTTGGAAAATTCACTTTTTTCTACCCTTCAAATTGACATTTTTCATCAAATTTTCCACACATTTATTGACAACTGATCAGGAGTTCATATATTACGCACAGAACCTACCTATTTTCGGCATTCTTGCTAGCCGCACTAGTTCCCCAATCTCCATTGAGTGGATCGTAGTCAGCAATACTTCCAACTTGGCGCTGCTCCGTTGGAACTAAACAAAATGGGCTAGTTTTTTGTTTCACACACACTTGAGTATAAAACATTTTTTTTAATGAAGTTAGCTATACAAAATAATCAGTCAATATTTTGATTTTGTGTAGGGAAATAAATTGGAAAGTAAATATAAAGTTTTATATTGTTGGAGAAAATACTAAAATTTTTTGATTCTTTTTCACTACAATATCACCTAATTGTTAGTTTTTTAGGGCACTTCAATGAAAATCGATGTAAAAACGACCCTACTAGCGAATACCCCCCCCCCCAACGATTTTCACTTTTTTACTTTAGTAAAAAGTACCCAAATATATGTCCCAGACCCCGGAAAATGTGCGCAAACTCTTCATTAGTCACAACTTCCGTACGCTGGCCTACCCCCAAGCCTAAGGGCTAAGCCTAAACTTGTTGTTTGCAAGGGTAGTTACAGCGATTTTTAAAGGTCGGATGCTTGGGGGGGGGTATTCGCTAGTAGCGCCGTAAAAACCTAAAAAAGTTTAAATCATGATGTACTGACTATTCCTCTACTTATCTCCATCCCCATTCAAAATAGTGCTTTTAGCATTGTTTTTACCTGTTTTCAAATAGTGCTCCCAGGCAATTTATCAATTATTTTGTAGCTTATTTTACTGCCTACGAAGTGAGGAGTAATTCGCAAGCGAGCACTCTACAGGGTGAACCAAAAAAAAAAAACCCTGAAATTTGACGGTGCCGTAAGGCCAGGTTTAATTATGACTCAGTTGCCAATGATATGTCATTCTGTAGCCCTCACGATGCTCTATCGAATGGTATATTAACATAGAAAAACTGAAAAAATATTATTGTTAAATAATCAGAACAAAAACCTTAACCTCAATTTCAAATTTTCAGTTTTTGTTAAAGTAACTGGGTAATGGGTGGTCGCAGGGTAACTTTTAATGTTGAATTTTTTTCTTTATAATATTCCAAACGGTGCGTAGTCGTTTCGTCAAAAAGTTTCATGTGAGACTTTTTTGACGAAACGTCTTAACAGAACGCCAAGTTTATACACATTCAAATTCATTTTTGAAAGTTCGCATTTTTTTGAATGAATATATTTATCTAGCCCTATTTTTGTCTTACGGGAAATTGTTATGATTTTGAATGCTGGACTATATGCTAACCTCAGTTCTGCTGAATGGTCTATGCCTTAACCAAACCAAGTGGTCGTCCACTTGGTGGATTTTTTTTCATGTTTTGTCAGGGTCAAAAAATTCCGTCTTTTGAAGAACTCTTATCATTTAAAATGTTTTGTACAATCTAACCTCAGTTCTACTGGATGATACATGCATCAACCTAACCAAGTGGTCGTCCATTTGGTGCGAATATTTTTTTTTGGAGTTCCAAAACCTGTTTTTTGCACTAATTAGGCGTTCTAACGAAGGTTTGACAAAAGTGAAATGACATTTTCTAGAGTATTCTTTGACTTTGATAAATTTTTTTATATAAGAGAAAGAGTGACCAGGTGGACATCCGAATGTAGGTATGCCAAGAGAGTGGGTAGGTGAGCCGAGTGAGTGAGTGAGTATGATTTTTTGTCAGGGTCAAAAAATTTCCGTATTTTAATATCATTCTATAGAGCAATTTGGGGCTATAGAATGACATATCATTGGCAACTAAGTCATAATTAAAACTGGCCTTATGGCGCCGTCAAAGTTCAGGGGTTTTTTTTGGTTCACCCTGTACAAAAAATAGGACAAAAACACAATGCCAAAAGCACTATTTCGAACGAGAGGATGGGCGATACAGTCGACGCTCGTATCTCTCTATAAGATAGGCTATAAGTGAAATGTACCGCCTAATGTGAGAATTTGGCCGTCTTTTTTTATTAATTTGGCCGCCTTTTTTTAAATTGGCCGCCTTTTTTCTTTTTAATTCATGTTTTCAAATTTTAGCCTCAATTTTTTAATTTTGCTCTTAATGATAGCGAAAATGAAAACCCAGAATCTTGGCTACGTATTGGTAAAAAAAATTGTGCACTCATAGGATGAAGTTAGAAAATATAATCAAAACACCTAGATGGCTATTTTGACCTTTACCTGCGAAATGGTTTTTATGAAATTTTCTAGTTTTACCTTACAAGTTGACACTTTTTTCAGATCAGTGAGTAGCCAAAAGTTCCGGGCTTTTATCTTTACTATTATAGACAGAAGAAGTACCAACTCATGCAAGACAAAATTAAAAAACATTCAAATTACAAAAAAACCACATCGCAGGCAGAGGCCGAAATAGCCATCTAGATGTTTTGATTAGCTTTTCTAACTTTATCGTATGAGTGCACAATTTTTTTACACCAAAACGTAGCCAAGATTGTGGGCTTTCATTTTCGCTATCATTAAGAGCAAAATTACCATCAAATTAAGGCTAAAATTTGAAAAACATGAATTAACAAGAAAAAAGGCGGCTAAATTCTATTTTTTTATTTGAAATTCAAAAAGGCGGCCAAATTAATAAAAAAGACGGCCAAATTCACACATTAGACGGTACAGTTCTATTTGAGCCTATAAGATACACCGCTAAAGTTTTTTTTCCCCACCTAGGGTCCGACACTTTTTTTAACCTGATTTCTGAAAGGTTTTGCCAAATGTAATTCGTCAGTCTAGTCGGAACTATCGCAAGGATTTCGATTTAGCGATCGATTTTGCAATCGACAATAGTTCTGCCAGTAAGACCCGCAGCGCTCTCTATAAGACACACCTTTTTAAGATTTAGGTGTATCTTATAGAGAGTGTCGCGGGTCTTATTGGCAAAACTTTTGTCGATTTCAAAAACGATCGGTAAAATCAGAATCCCTGCAAATTTTCCGACTAGACTGACGAATCATATTTGGCAAAAAGAAATCAGGTCAAAAAAAGTGTCGGACCCAAGGCGGGAACTAACTTTTTGGGGTGAATCTTGTAGAGAGCGTCGACTGTAGTTAAAGATTTTAATGTATTTGGTCTTTAAGGTCTCAGGTTCGTCTTTTCGTCTCTTTTTAGCTGAATCTCAATTTTTGTCTTGCTATAATATTTTGAAAATTTCAAGAAATTTAATTCAAGAAAAATTCAGGATTCTGAAAATTCAGAAAAAAATGCAAGCAAAAAATAATCAGCCCTGCATCATGATTTTGACCTCCTTGAAAAATTCCTTTTCACTCCAGTTAGCTGTTAAAAACACACAGTCAATCACCTCTTCTTCCCCACTTTCTGAAGAGTAGACCACATGGCCGGTTTGATTGGCCAGCCTTTGGGTGTAGGGCGATGAGTCTTGGGTTGAAGTTGGCTGGATTGGGGCAGTGTAGGAGAAAGGATTTGTGTTGGTGCCATTGTAACCATTTACATTCTTGGCTGAGGGGTTAGAAGTACTTGAAACATATACATTTTCGTCGCCAGTAGCAGACGAAGGATTGGAATGGTACACAGCAGTTGACGAAAATGTGGTGGAAACTGAAATAGGGCAAAACTGCAATCTGTTAGTGCACACACAACAAACACTTCAATTTAAGTTGAAAATGTGATTTTTTTCTCTCAGAACAGAGGTTAAAGAAATTTTATTTCGAAAAAAAATCACACGTACAAATGGGCAAGCCTTTTACTTGCCGTAAAAATACTACTTTTTGCCGCAAATTTTTTCTTAATGTAAAATGACTTTTCACGGCAAAAGAAAATATACCTTGCGGCAGAATAAAGCATTTTTACGGCAACAATAAGTATTTCTGCGGCAAAACCTTTTGATGCAAAAAAAAAGTATTTTTACGGCAAGAAAAAGGTTTGCCCGTACAAAATTAGACATTTTTCAAAAAGGAGGGTTAAAATTTGAGCAAAATTAACTTTCTTGGAGATCAACAAGTATGAAATGCTAAACTATTTACCGTATATCCTCCGAAAATTCCCAATTTTATTTCTTTTAATTTGGGCTAAAGTGCATTATAAGTAGAGATGCGCACGATCGATATATCGCATTTGGATTTTTGAAAGGCTCAAATCGAAAACACCCGTCAAATCATTGAATCAAAACTACACCTCTTTTTTCAAAATGAATCGTTCTACCACTTTTCAAATTTTATCAAGCTAGTTGATAGCTTTTCAGAAATTCAAAGAGACTCCTTGTTTGGGATGCTTTCAGATGTCACACCAGCGAAGCGACGAAAAAAGTTTGCGTGATCTCGATCTTCCCGGTGGCTGTACGAAGTTCATTCAGGTTAGCATCGTTTACACTCTTAGGTTATATTAATTCTGCTCTTTCAGGCTCCAGACGTCTGCTGGAATGCTCTATTCAAGGACCACATCAGAAACTACTACGAGACTTGGATCAGCAACGGCGATCGAATGACCTTCACAACTGGCGGCAATCCGAGGGCTTCTTCTATGGAAGTGTATCTGGACTGGATTGTGCGCGCTTGGGAGGCTCTATCAAAAAATCTGATCATCAATTCGCTCAAGGGTGAATTCTTTGTTGACTTTACATCCAAGTTCATAATTTTTACAGTATGCGGTCTGACCAATGCTAGCGATGGAAGCGAATATAATTTTATCCACTGCTTCAAGGCACACGGCGCTATCCCGGAAGGCTTGGAGATCTGAAATAAGAGCGAGCCATAGAAAGTGTGGCAGAGATTCAGAAGTAGAGGATGGGGAAGAAGATCTTGCAAACGGCTACCTGAGCGCGGAGGGTGAAATTATTGAAAATGAGGATTTGTTTGTGACGTAATGGGTTGTTTTTGAAAGAATAAATAATCTTTGGTCTGAATTGTTTCTTTTATGATGTTAAGAATGAAGGGATGATCAGAAATTAATCCACACTCTTTAATAAACCCGCATCTCTCTAATAATCCCACACCTTCATGTTGATTGAAAAATAATCCCACATGTGGAACTAAGAGAGAGAATACGGTACTTGGTCCTTCCGCACTAAGAACTCTGGTATCCAAGGCATCCAAAAAGTGAAATTAAGGCGTCAAGGTACTATAAGTCAAGCAACAGCACTGAGTTATGCTATTTAAGCAGGGGTACCTGATTTTACCTCATTATTTGGGATAGATACCTAACCTTTATATAGTATTTTGACGTGTCTGTCACCAACTTTTTTTGTATGTCACGCGCTTCAACCCACTTATGGATGACCACTCGGGTTTTTTTTGTCACGTCCTATCCACCTTTTTGCTGAGAAAACTTATAAAAAAATCGGTCAGAATGAGTTGCTCTACAAGATAGGCAAAAACTTGGGTTAAAATTTCTGAGGTAACAAGGTGTAGCTCGAAATTACAGAAAACAATTTTTAAAATGTCATAAATATTTAAAAAATCCAGAACTGCAGCTGTTACTCGGCGTCGCGCCGATAAGAGAGGGCGTCGGCGACGATATGAAAGGGACGCCGGGCGCCGCCGCCTCAAAGTGGTGAAATTTTGCCTGGCGCCGGCGCCCGTGCAGGTATGATAATAGTACTTTACTACAGTCATTGAAGGTTTAAATTTTCTAAGCGATTCTATCCAATGCTTATTTGGAACCGGAAGCGAAAGTCAAGGTTAGCGAAAGTCAAGTTTTAAGCGAAAGTCAAGGTCAAGGTAAAATCAAAGGTGATTTTACCTTGACTTTAGGCTATATCTTCATCGTGCAAAAATTATATCGTTATTCTGAAAAGTACGTTTTGTTCAGCGCAAAATCTTGACTTTAAGGGATAGGAAAAAAATTCAGACCCATTTTCCTACTAAAAATCGAGAAAAACGACCTTGAAGTTTTAAAGTCAAGTTTTACCTTGACCTTGACCTTGAACTTGACCTTGACTTTTGAAACCACTGCCCGCAGGTCAATGTCCGGGACAAATTCTATATTTTGTACTGCGGGACATTCACCTGCGGGACAGCCTAAAACCGTTTTCGATACTGATCATAGCAAATCTGTTATCCCTTTGTTGTAGAGCATGGTTGTTGCTTGTAGATCTATTAAAAGTAGTGAAAAATGATGGCTGGGAGCCGAGATAGAGACAAAACGTGTTTGAAAAATTGTCCGTGTCCCGTGGGAGTATGAATGGAGCTTTATGAAAAAGTAGAGAAATATTTTTCGGCATGGCCAGGTCATGGTCATCCTCTTGTCTCGGCCAAAATTGCTGATATCAAATAGCTTGTCATATTGCTCTTTTTTCTTATTCGAAGCAAGTACTTAAAAAGTTAGAAGATAAAAGTTCAGATGTGCTACCATAATTTTAACACGTTTTTGTAGTGAAGCTTCGAAAGAGAGAAAAACCAACGAAAAATTCAAAGGGACTTCGAAATTTTTGAAGTTCCTACAATGCCATACAGAAAAAATGGCAAAATGAAAAACCCAGAAAAAAATAAGAAATAATAACGAAAGAGATATTTCAAAACCGTTTTAAGCATGTCGCAAACTGCAGCCTACTAATAGTAAGCCTAATAGTTCTTGGCTGCCCCACGGACCGCTCTCGTTTTGATGCTGCTTATGATCGCCTTTTGCTTGTTAATTAAAATGCCCGAAAAGGAATAAGAGAAAAGAAGCCTTCGATGTTAAGAGAATAAATACAACTGTACTGATCTATACAGTTATGAGAAAACATGAGAAGAAACCACAAAAAATGTTGAAGAACTGATAAGCATGCATAAATAAATAAATTTTTTCACAACTCCCGCATGCGATAGTTGGCAAAAGAATGAATAAAAAAAATTATGGTACAGTCAACTCTCGATATAATGCGAAAATGTCATCTAACCGGGAAATCTTAACATCTTTGTAAATTTTCGAGATTTTGATAAAAAAAGCAGACGCAATTTTTTTTTAAATTCGCGCTCGTTAAGATTTTAGGTACATCATTCAATTTAAAATCTGGTCAGAAATTTATTCCCTTCATTTTTGGGCTGCGATAATAGACTGTTTCATCTGAATGTATCAAGCTCTATATTGTTACCACCTTGTTTCAGTTTCGGTTATTCGCATTGCGCTTTGCTACTTCGAAAACATGTCCGGTGGAAAAGCTCCCATTACTCGCGCCAGCTCTAAGCGGATGCATATGTGGCCAGCAATGTAAGCTTTGACTATCATATGAGGTTTTTTACGAGCATGCAAATCTAATCTTTCACGAAAGTTGATTGACATCTCGGCACATTAGTAACTAGTTCCCAAATAGAAATTATTTCATACAAATGGCTTCTTCTGTTTACCTACCGAGGTATTTTTCCAAATCATTCAAAGTTTCTGTGAAGACGAGCGCAAAAGACTTTCTTTACTTCTAATATTTTGCATGCTCGTCGTTGAGCGTACCAAGTGTTTGGTTGGTTGATAACACATTTTTGAATGCATGAGATAATCTGTCCATTTTTAGAATCGTGATGGGGTTCTCAGTTTCGCACCAAACTTGCAGCTATCAGCGTGACGCATTTTACATGGACTATCTCCTTGGATGAAGCGGCTGAGTCAACTTCATTGGACGTGCTTCAAGTAAACATTGACGGCAGCGATCTGGTTGTCACGATGATTCGCAAAGAGTCCAAAGGTATGTTTTTCGGAGTATTACAATGCTTAATTGATAACGCACAATATTTTAAGAAGAGCTGACGTTCCGCAAGAAAGTCCTCGATGATGGAGAATTTTTCCAAGAGACCCCGTTCAAGCGTACTCGCGCGATTGGTGAAAACAAGGTGGAAATCTCAGGATTCAAGTACACCAAAGAGCTTTTTGCTTGCCGTTACTCGCCGTTAGACAATCCTTAGGAAAGGAGTTATTTGTTGACAAAATCATTTAGATGCTATGAGTTGTGATCCAATGTTGCGTTGAAATAAAGAAAGCCTGGAATGTCTTGTTTTGTTTCTTATTTGACCGGTTTGTCGTGGGTAGTGTTGTCGAGTACTCCAAATTTTCGAGTACTCGACTCGATATTCGAAACTCGAAACTTTCGAGTACTCTACTCGACAACCTTAAGGATTAACTCAGTGTTTCTAGTGTCTAATTGTCTCTATAATTGCGTAAGTTATCGCTTCTGTCTAGGTTGCTGCATTTGATGTTTACTTGAATTACGAAATAGTAGTCAGTGAGATGAGTTAGGATTCAAGGGCAGGCTTGCCTTGAATCAGTTTACAAAAGAGTAAACAATTTCAAAGACTCTATTTTTTTCATCACGGAGATGTAAAGCTATTGAAGAAATACGTATTAAAATAGAATTGAACCGGACACCTCTGTCCCGGAAATTACTGTTCCGACAGTTCTGTCCAATTTCTAAATTTACTAATAATTGCATATTATTCAAAATTCAAGTTTGAAAGCTGAGGAAAATCCAAGGAATAATCAACGAAGGATACCTATGGAGAAGTAGCCAGAGTGGGGCACATAAGAAAGGGTAAGCAGGTGTTTTTATCCAGAAGGAAGTATTAAGGTGGTGGCATTTTGGAGGGAGCACTCGAGAAGGATAACCTAGGTTGTGGCGTCCACGATGAAACTTTTGCGTGGCTACACTCAAACACCAATATAGTGTAGACCCCCAATATATTCGAGAAGTACTTTTGATCAATAAAAATGCACACAGACACTTTTTTGCCCAGCCTCAGTGACAGAGACATAATAATAGGTGGAAACCTGATTTAAAAAAAATTGTTGGGGGGGGGGGGGATATTCGCTACTAGCGCCAGAAAATTAGACGCTACTTGGACATACCGTAACCTCTATTAATCCCCACCCTCTAATAATCCCCACCCCCGAGAGGGGTCGAATAATAATCCCACCCTCTAATAATCCCCCCCCCCTCCGATTTTCGAGGTGATCTTGCTGGTTTTTTAACATTTCACTAGTTAATTTCATGTTAAAACTTAATGATTTTTTTTCATAAACAAGGCCTTGATCCAATAAAATTCAGCTTTCATTTCAAACACTATCGAACAGCTTATTTTCATTGATATTTTTGATAAAATCTAGTTTTCGTCAACATTCTAGGGGCTTATTTTTTAATGTCCTGCCAATCTCGACTTAGTTTTTTCTCTAATCTTGCAAAAAATGTCAAGGCCATTCAATTGGCCCACTTGTTTGAAGCCCGCTATTTGTGTATTCTCTGATCCATTGACGGATTTGTTGAAGGCACAAAGCAAATAACTGCGTTGATACGTAAAGAGAAATATCAAAATTAACCATTAAACAGTTTGACAATCACTTCCTCAGAGATTCCTGTCGGGCTCAATCCACCCATTCCAAGACGATCTCAAGTGCTGGCGGATCGCAGCCGCATAAATTGAAACCGTAAATTCGACTACGGAAATGAACATGGGTAATGTACCGAAATGGTAAAAAAACGAATGATTAATTATTTGTGTTCTAGCATTTGCATCGCTAGGGTCAAAAAACCTGTTCAACTTCTGCGATTGATAGATCACTAATAGTATGTACGGAATATTGAAACTGGCGTTGCGTAGAGTGGAGAGACTCGGCATCGCTACCAAACGCAACGAGAAGGAATGGTGGGAAGACTTTCGCGCCACTAGGGCTTATGGTCTGGCTTTGTTGGAGAGCAGTTGTACAGCTGAAGTCGACTTTTAAACGCAAAGTAGCTTTCTGGATATACAAAATCATGTGGAAGAAAAAAGTAAGCGAAAGGTGAGACGAAATTAAGACGTCAAATACACGTAAGACAAAAAAATAGGCGGAATTTTTAATTCAATAAATTAGAATTACAATTTTAAAATAACGTTTTTAAAAAATTGCGGCGCCTTCGGCGCTAAAAGGTTGAAGTATAATCCCCTTCCTCTATTAATCCCCCCTCTAATATTCCCACCCTCCGAGGAGGTTGATTAATAATCCCCTGGGGAATTAAAGAGGTTATACGGTATCACTTTAAATTTTTTAAAACTTCCTCAATACTGCTAAAAGTATCTTAAAGTGACTCCAAAATTTAATTTTGATTTATCACGACTCAAAAATAATGCGTTTATGCAGCTTCTGAGGTGATTTTAGGTCGTTACGTGGAGTTGAGGAACGTCTTGAAAAAAATTGATTTGGCGTGGTATATTCAAGTAGCGCCGAAAATTATTACTCTGTCAATCGCGCCATCAATTTTCCAGCCCGAAAACGTCGAAAAAAACATAGATTCTTAAGGTACGTTCACATAAAAATGTCGACCCAAGCGTTCTTTTTAACGCGGGAAGAGCTGTACTTTTTTTCTTGACCAAAAGCTTTTTTCTGTTGGTATCATTTTGTAGCTAAGATTCAGGGCTTCAAAATGAGGTATTGACAAGCCACATCTGAGATGAAATTTTGGGGTAAAAATGCTTAGGTCCGCACTCGGGTCGACACTCACAGAGTGTGGGCCTGAGTGTCGACCTGAGTGCGGACCTAAGCATTTACCCCAATTTTTTATTTCAGATGTGGCTTGTCAATCCTCATTTTTAAGCCCTGAATCTTAACTACAAAATGATACCACAGAAAAAAGTTTTGGTCAAGAAAAAGTACAGCTCTTCCGCGTTAAAAACACCAAATCTCACACTCCGGTCGACACTCATTCTGAACGTGCTTTACGGGCTGTAAGGACGCACTATCTCGCTGTTATCCTTTTCATCTGTGTAGGCTTGGCAGTTAGGGGTCCGGCGGGAAACGGGAATGGGAATTTGAGAAAAATTGCTCCTACGGGAAACGGGAATGGGAATTCCAAAATTTCGGGAATCCGACCGGAAACGGGAATTTGTAAAACAAGAGAGAAAATCCAAAATTCTGTGATTTTTTCTTCAAACAAATCAAAACAAACAAATCAATAAAGGCCTACTCAGACTTCCCGAATCACGCTTGACTCCGGAGTCAAATGGTCTGACTCCGGAGTCAAAATCGGTGATTCCGTAGTCAAATAGATGGCTTGGAGTCATGAGTTCCGAAGTCAACCCAGTTTTGTTATGCAAAACTACTGTAATCATTTGTTTTGCATTTTCATGTTGTTTTCGATCGGGATCCTATTTTTTCGCTGCAAGACGATGAAAAAATATACTGGACAGATGTCAGTATGAAAAGTTATAGTATGTAGAGAGTGATCTTTAATTTAAATTTAAAAATCTTAACAGGAACAAACAAGTGGTACGGTCTTGGTTTCAGAAATGAAAAAAGCTTCTTCTCACAGTAAGTAGATTCCTAAATTATCAGCCGTTATTCTGTTGAAAAAGATGTTTACCAGAAATGACAAAGAACTGACAATCAAAATTGCGACATGACCCCTCAAATAACCCCCCCCCCACCAAATGACCCCCCCCTGAAATAACCCCCTGAAATACCCTCCTTGGGTACCTAATTCTCCTCCATGTAATTGCTCCGCTGAAGCTATCATGCAGACTGAGAGTAAAATTTTTACTTTTTCGGGTTCCAAAACCTGTTTTTCTGGACTAATTTTGACATGCTGAAGATGGTTTAATAGTGGCTAAATGCCGTTTTGTATAGCATTTCTTGAGTTTGGTAAATCGATTATTTCCCAATACTCGAAAAATACCATACAAAGCCTTACTTAGCTATTATCAAACCATCTTCAGCGTGCCCAAATTAGTCCAGAAAACAGGTTTTGGAAGATGAAAACGGTAAAAAGGTTTTTTGCTCCAAGTGGACGACCACTTGGTTTTCTTGGTGCATGGATTACCCAGTATAACTGAAATGGATCATAGAAAAAAATTAAATTTAAAAATGTCATTACAAGACGAAAATATACCACCCAGGTACCATTACACTGCTTGAGTTCCCCAACCTGTGTACGACTACCTGGCTACAACCAACCAAGTTGTCGTCCACTTGGATGAGAAAAAAATTTACGTTCTTCATGTTCCAAAACCAGTTTTCTCGACTAATTCGGGTATGCTGAAGATGGTTTAATAGTAATAAAACGCCCGTTTTTTCGGGTATTTTTTGAAATTTTTGTAAAATCGAGTTTTGTAAAACAATTATGTCCGAATACTCAAAAAATAACCGAGAAAACGGAGTTTTACCATTATCAAACCATCTTCAGCATGCCCGAATTGTCAAGAAGACTGGTTTTCAAACCTAAAAAAATGATAACCAACAAACAAGTGGATGACCACTTGTTTGGTTGGTTTAGACTAAAAAATTTCAATTCGTGCAAATTTTCACTGAACATGAATGTAAAAAAACTCATTGGGTACACTGAAAGTGAAAGTAGGACTGAGAAGCGATTTTTTCCTGTTGGATACACGAAAGTGAGACATGAGAGTACACGAGAGTGAGAGTTCGAGTCAGAGTGAGAGTGAAAGGGTAATCCACTAATTTATACCTTTTGGGTTGATAGTATCAACTTGATACCTGCCCTCCAGGTGGATAAGGGGCGAAAAACAGGTCAAAATATCGAAATAACATGACTTCCCTTCAAGACAAAATATACCCTGAAAACATACCCCAAATAACCCCCTCAAATAACCCCCTCAAATAACCCCCTCAAATAACCCCTGAAATACCCGGGTTATTTGGTGGGGGGGGTTATTTCAAGGGGTTATTTGAGGGGGGCGTTATTTGGTGGGGGGTTATTTGGGGGTATTTACGAAAATTGCTTAGTAGCAACTTCTTTTGTTTTGACATCAAATAAATTCGAATTTGGATTTCGGGAAATTTCGGGATTTTCGAAAAGTGAACAGGCGGGAAACGGGGTTTTGAACTTTGAGCCGGCGAGAAACGGGAACGGGAAAGTGATTATTTTCGGGATTCCCAAACCGGGATTCCGTGGGATTCCGTCCGCTGCCAAGCCTAATTCTTGTGCCCATGGTTGGCAAATATGGCCAATCGGTCGGATTTTTCCAGTACTGCTTTGCCTGCTGTAATATCAGCTCATTTTAAAGGGGTTAATTGGTGATCGGCTTATCAGACCAGATGGTTTTAAAAATGGTTTTCAGGTTACGTTTTTTTTCAAAAATTCGATCGGTTAACCGCGTGGACTTGTTCTTCGGTTAACTTTTGCGGTAAATAAACTCGGATTTCGCTGAGCACGGTTTTAGTTTATTGACCAGAAAAGAGCTGTTTCAGTAAAGCGACCAATTACCCTAGTTTCAACTGATCGTTCTTTCATATTCTCATACATTGTAATGTTCAGCTGAATTTCGTGACCTCTCGTGACAATGTTTGAAGTGAAACTGATTGGTGATGCCATAAAGTGCTGACTCCCACTCGCGTGATGACTTCGTTGACAAGGCGCATTACTACGGCTCGACCTGGTTGCTTCTCCTCTTTTCTCTAATTCTGGGTGCCAAGCGAAATCTTCGGTTCTCCAATCAGCTGTCTGGCGCCTGCAAATTATAATGGTACTCCGAAGGTTACACTTTTTTGAATGACCTGTGTTTTTTTAGGGGAATGGACTGCCTACATCAACAATTTCTGTTTCGTTACCGGCACTTTCACAGTCGAAGCTGATGGTGATGCGATGCCTTGGGAAATCGAGAAGTTGGATGCCAGCGAGAAGATTTCTGTGGACTACTATCAGGTACTGATTTTCGACAAACTTTGATTCACTGCTTTTAGTGGGTTCCCTACATTCTGCTTGTGCAAGCTGCTCTGTCCTATGGTCCTCATCTGATGTGGTATATCTTCCAGAAGTCTCAGACAGGTTTGTTACGATTCACTTTTTGGATAAAATGCTTACGTTTTCCTTTTCTAGCTTTTTCTTTCGAGCATGTGGTTCGTGAGTGTGTGGCTAGCAAGGACATGGCTGTGGTCAAGCGCGAGGAAAAGATCGATGATGTGGTCAACAATTTGGTCAAGGTTAGAATATATAGTGAGCCGGTAGCTTAATTTGACTTTGTTCAGGTTCATGATTTTCGCCGTAAGAAGGATCATCTCAAGGGATTCGGCTGCTTTGGTCTGTGCGCCTACCTCGTTTCAAAATCATGAACATCGTTAATTTGGTGGTCCAGCTCTACTTCATCCGTTCGTTCGTTGGTCAATTTGCTTGGAGCAAGGACGTGGTCGGCAGTTTCATTGGTGGTCCTGGCCTGCAGCAGAATGTCTACTTTCCACGAGTTAGCTTTTGCACTTTCAAGCAGAGCGTATTGGCCAATCTCAATCCGCATTCCGTTCAGTGCGTACTCATGATGAACATCATCAACGAGAAAATGGTTCGTCTTGTGTGTCATTTGGAGCATTTATTATTTTCGCTATGTAGTTCGTTATCCTGTACTACTGGTTCGGTGCTCTTCTGCTCGCGTCTATCATCAACCTGGGATATGTGCTCTTCCTGTACTGCTTCAATCGTCAGCAAACTGCCAAGCGTTACTTGCAGGTGAAAATTTGTCTAGTTGGTGTTTCGGCTCAGCTTTTGATAACAATTTTTTGAAACACACTCCTCACTGAAGTTTTAAAAAATTAATCTCAGTCAAGTCACTTGGGGACCGAGCCAATTTATTTTTTATTAAATTGTATTAAAAAATACGAAAAATTGCCTTGATCCCTAGCTGGTCTGACTGAGGGGGTCTTTTAAACTTGAGCGAGGGTGTGTTTTAAAATTTCTCCGGTAAAACAAAAGCCACAGAGGTCACAAGGACAAGTCGAAAGCGTCCTAATTCTATGAGCGTCATATATTTAAATTTCGGCTTGTTCCTATGACCTCAGGAGTACTAAGAAAAATCGTGTTTTTGACCTTATATACCTAAAAATTGTCATCAAAAGCTGAGCCGATCTGCGTTTGCAGAAATGAAAAGTCGGCCTGTGAATTCTACCTGTGAGAAGTCATGACCTTTAAAAGTGTCAGAAAAATTTGAAACGCCCTGTATACAGGGTGTCCCAAATATTTTGGAACTTTTCTTTTGGGCATAACTTTTTCTCTAGTGCGATTTTTGAAATTCTGTAAACGCAGATCGACTCAGAATTTGATAAGAATTTTTTGGTATATAAAGTCAAAAACCGATTTTCGCTTGGTCCCCTGTGGTTTGGGTCTTGCCCATCCAGAAGCCATCCAGACACCAAGGGATAATAATGAACCGAAGGGGGGACCAAGCGAAAATCGTGTTCTTGACTTTATATACCAAAAAAATTCTTATCAAATTCTGAGTCGGTCTGCGTTTATAAAATTTCAAAAATCGCACTAGAAAAAAGTTATGGCCAAAGAAAAGTTCCAAAATATTTGGGACACCCTGTATTGTTTGTATTTCTTGATTTCGTTATATCTTTGTAGACTCGATCTGCTAAAGACATTGATGCGCGCTTGTTCTCCTCGGGCTATTTGGGTTGCGATGGACTGCTCCTTCTCCACTTCATCGAAAGCAACGTTGGGTTCAATATCGCCTCGGATGTCGCCTACAAGCTGTATTGTGCGATTGGTGGAGAGTCTTTGGGTGGAAGTAGAGAGTAAGTATAAAGGTTGTCTTTTGATTGACTGGCATATCTGTATTCAGCAAAGTGGTTGCTGGCAACAAGATGACTGTGGTCAAGGGCGTTCTCACATCCATTCCAATTGATGTCGTGCATGCTGAAATTATTAACGATGACCAGCTGGTGAGTGCCAAAGAACAGTTGGAAGAGAAGAAAGTCGAGCAGCTTTCGGATGACCAGGAAGTGCAGACGCCAGTCGATCTCGATGAAGTTGATGAGGAGCAGACGCTCTTTGACAGTAGCTCCATGGCCTAGAAACATTTGTTGAATCGCTACATATTTGGTGTTGACTCTGTATTTGTTGTGCGTTAGGAATAAATATTTGACTGTTTGTATTCTAGGGTTTGGGATTCGTGATCGGGATTCCAAAATTTTTCGAGATTCCGTTTTTTTCCAGAAAACCGCAAAGTGAATATTAAAAAAAGATTTTCTTGCATGATATAGAACAAAATAGGCTTTTGAGGCTTTAACTTGACTTACCGTGGTAACTTAAAGTGTTTGAGTTACCACGGTATCTTACTGGTAGCTTATTACAGCCGGTAAAATTTACCAACAACCGGTATGTAGAATAGGCTGTGTAGTTAACTTTGGCTTGTACAGTTAACTGTAGATTGTACAGTTAACTGCAGCTCGTATAGTTAATTCTAGCTTGTACAGTTCACTGTGTAGTTACCGTACTTCCTCTAATAAGCGCCATGG
Organism: Ditylenchus dipsaci; assembly: GCA_004194705.1. NCBI lineage: Eukaryota > Metazoa > Nematoda > Chromadorea > Rhabditida > Anguinidae > Ditylenchus > Ditylenchus dipsaci. The sequence continues at coordinate 27,944 of SADC01000893.1, read as the reverse complement.
GCGCTTATTTTTCACGTTTTGTTTATTTTTTACGTTTTGAAATTTTCTTGTAGCAAACTTTTTACTTTTAATGATGAGTTCAAGAGTCGGTCCCGAACTTTTGGTACACCAGTTATTTCGCAAGGAAGATGCAAAAATGATACCTCGCCAGAAACTAGAATCACAAGGCTATCTGATAGTGTAATATCTTTCAAAAATAATCAAAAAATTCGAAAGAAGCAAGGAAAACGAAAATCTGTGACATAAATGATGAAATCTGTGACAGAAAAAAGTGAATCTGTGACAAAGAAAAGATTTAACCTAAAAAATTTCAACACTGATTAAATTTCCGACCCTGTAAAGATCCTTTCAGGAGCTTTTTTTGCCGATTCCTTTTCTCATTTTGGTTTGCTCGTGTTGCTTGCGGCTTGCATTCGCGTCGCTTCAAAAAATGACACGAGCCAATTGCGACCAAATGGAATTGACGTAGAGCCATATGGCTCACTGGATCATTAGATTTTTGTCTTGCATGTGGCTGGCGCGAGCTGAATAGACAATACTGATTTCCAATTAGACTAGGTCCTAAAAACAGGACTGTCCCATTTCCCGGACCAACGGCCTTTGGTCCCGTTGAGACTTTTGTGGGACCAACGGGACTTTTTTGGGACTCTTTTTTGTTCCGAATAGTCCCATTTTAGTAAAGAGAAGGGGAAGATGTCATTCCTGGTGCATCCTCGCCATAATAATTTGTTTTATATTTGCATTTGAACTTAGTTAATTGACAAATAAATAAAAATTCATTTATTTCCATTTTAATAAATTTGCAGTAATGCCACTTGGAAATTGCAGAAAAAGCACATTTTGGCAACAAATAAACAATTTTATGCTGATTTCAAAAAAGATAGGATTGCAGAGATTCCCATGAAGCAGCAAAGCAAAATAATTTATCTTGTAAATATATTTCCACACAAGCAATTAACAAATAATGGTAGTAAAAAGGTTGTGGTGAGTATTGGTCGCATCGGGATACATTGTTAATTCAGTTTGAACATTCCTGTGGGCTGGTTAACCTTTTCTACGTAGTTGGCCGGCAACATTCCCCATTGTAGGGTTCTCTGTAATAACAAAAAGGTAATTATTTTGTGCAGTCAAAAGTGTTGCGAATCTCGGTACTGGCTGAACTTCAAGCATATATTTCTAGCGGTTAACTAGTATGACCAGATCGGTGCCGCGGGTTATTATTAGGTAGCTCAGACATCGGCATCGGGCTAGGAAATTATTATACGAGCTTTTCTACATAGCGGCACCAAAAAATTTACATGAGAATTTTATGTTAAAATTGTTTCGATGCCAAGCCGGTGCCGCGATGTAGAAAGGCTTAAATGACTAATTTTGTTATTTCTAGCCCGGTGCCAATGTCTGAGCTACTTAATATTTCGTGGCACCGGGCTGGGTAATACTAACAACTGCTAGAAACAGGTGCCTTAAATTTAGCCGGTGCCGAAATTCACAGCACTGCAGTCTAGTCTGCTGCAAAGGCACCACGAGTTTTGTATTAAAAATCCAAATAATGTTTTTCACCCCTCCAAGTCAGATATCCAACAATTTTATTGTGATAGCACTCTTTTATTTCCCGGCCCTATCCTTAAAGGGGCAGGAGCAGCTTGCGACATTTCACATTGCGACAATTCAAATTGCGACAAATTCAAATTGCGACAATTCAAATCGAAACAATTCGAATTGCGACAATTCAAATTGCGACAAATTCAAATTGCGACAAAATCAGATTGCGACAATTCAAATTGCGACAAATCCGAATTGCGACAATTCGAATTGCGACATTTCAAAGTCCGAGTTTTGAATAGTTTCTTCATCTAAATATGCTTCTGTTCAACGTGTTTCTATTGTAATTTTTGTTTGATTTTCTAGATATGGAAAACTATCACACTGAGAGAGGAAATCTGCTTGGCTTCTGCAGTGGATGTTCGATGACTTTCTGTCGAGTGCGCCTTCGAGGGAATACTTTGCTGTGCGCGATCTTCATTGGCCGAAATTCAACTGCCAGAATGCCTAACTGAAAAAAAATTGGACGCTGTAATTTTCTTTTTCGTTGCTGTTATTAGTACTGCGCTGGTTAAATTAGCCGTCTCTTTTGCTCGAATAAACTTGTTGGAAACTGGTCAGATTCTTAAGCTTAGACATTCTCTCTCTATGTGTTCCGTGGTTTTGACACTTCATCTCCCAAACGCCTTACTCCTCGAGCTGCAATTATTCACATTTTCCGAGTTTGGTAACAAAGTGATCTACAGGCTCGTAGCCATCCAACAAAAACTGTCAGATTTTTACGCATATTCGAGTTAAATCACAAGAAAGTACCTAGTTAATATGCTTTTTTTGCTGAAAATCCATGATCTTTCTATTTTCGTACTGCTGCGATGTCTTCTTCTCTAATTTGCTTAACTTCGAGGTGTAGAGACTACTCAATGAACACAGATTCACCACCTATATCAGATGCCTAAGTTTCTAGATACTAGAGCCTGGTCGGAATACCTAAACTCTTATTATAGATCGGACCACTGGGCTGGCAATGCGATCTGATCAAGAAAGAAGATAAATCATATGAAAAATATGACCATCATGGCTATATCTTTACATTTAGTTAATGTCAACCTTTATAAGCAGCAATTATAAGTAAGCATTGAGTGTAGGATGTGAACAAGTGCCAAAAAAGTCATTTTCCTTGAAATCAATCAAGAAATAAGACCAGAAAGACATCTTGAAAACTGAGAACAATATACTTAAAGCCATCGCCAGTCGCAATTCAAATTGTCGCAATTTGAATTTGTCGCAATTTGAATTGTCGCAATCTGATTTTGTCGCAATTTGAATTGTCGCAATTTGAATTGTCGCAATTTGGATTTGGCGCAATTTGAATTGTTGCAATTTGAATTGTCGCAATTTGAATTTGTCGCAATTTGAATTGTCGCAATTTAAATTGTCGCAAGCTACTCCTGCCCCTTAAAGGGGCATGCCCACGCCAATAAGTTTATTTCAAATGTTTGAATTCCCGGGCACCAGTTTTCAGATGAAGACAAAATAAATTCGAATTTGATTTTCATTTCAAACATTTTCATGGCATGGACGGTACTTTTTTCTGCCTCCAAATTACGGGGTATAGACGTTGGCGAATATGAAACTTTTTCAAATTCGCGAAACGTTTGGCGAATTTGAAACTCAAAAGAGTAAAATATCTCTAAGGGTATATATGGAGATACTTATTTAGACATATCAAGGGTATTTGGCTGAATGTGATGGCCAAAGTCTAGCATATTCCACATTGCAAGGGTCAGGGGTTAACACATGTATGTACCCCTATCCCTTGCAATGTGGAGTGTGCTGGTCTTTGGCCGCGAAGCGGCCAAATACCCTTAATATGTCTAAATAAGTATCTCCATATATACCCTTAGAGATATTTTACTCTTTTGAGTTTCAAATTCGCCAAACGTTTCGCGAATTTGAAAAAGTTTCATATTCGCCAAACGTCTATGCACCCAAATTACTTCTTTCTGCCCAAATTACTTTTTTCTGCCCCAAATCGAAAATATTGGTATTGGTATTGGTTCGACAAAGATATTGGGTGCTAAATAATGAAATTTTTTTAATGAAATTTCAAATTTTCACTCATATTTTCTCAAATTTTTGGCCTACTGGATGACATTAAACAAATTTTATTTATTATTATTTCATTGATTCAGTAAATTGTCTTTTTTTCAAAGAAAAAACTTGAAGGGGGTGTGTACTTTAGGTTCGGAATATTTAAAAAGTTATCTCGAGCTGAAAAACAAAATGCAAACAAATTGTTTTTTCTCTTAACATCATCTTTATCAGCAAATATCAACAGTCTCACAATTTCTGGATCACTACATCAATTATTTTAAAAATTGGCAAGGCAAATAAAACCACTGCCGCATAGCTTCAGAGGAAACTCATTTTTTTTTCGGAACTTCTTACAACCACAAGCGACATTTTTTTATGTTAGTGATGGTGTTAGTCTTGCAGCTAGACTGGTAAACAGTCAGATCTTGTCGCTGCGAAGAAGTCTTTGCCTGCGAACCACGCATTATATGATATCCAGTGTGGAAACCACGCTCGAATCAAGAACATAATCCAGATAGATAAAGATGGACGTTGATGATTGAGAATTTCATTCTCAACTCTAGGGCCAGTTTTTACTAAAGCATCTACCAAGATTGAGAGAAAGAGGGAGCACGGAGCTCTGCCTGAAGGGTCAACGCTGGAGCAGTACTCTCGTAGAGAGATAAATTTCATGAAAATATGTTTTTACCAGATTTCCGCTCAAGACAAATTTTCGAATATTCCGGACCTAAAGTACACGCCACAGCCTTTCAAAATTTGAATCTTAGTGTATTAGGGAAATTGGCGCCAAACAAAAAATTTTCAAAAATGGTCGATTTGGACACCTTTTTTTCATGCTCTGATCTGGTTTTTTCTTTCGGTTTTCGCATGCTTATTGCCAAAAGATTCCTCACAGTAAGGGCTTTCGAATGAGCCATTACTTGCCGAAAAAACAATTGAAATTTCAAAAGCAGAACTAATTTCTGTGAAAATTTTCAAAGAAATTTTTTCGCCTTATTGCCACTTGTTCGCTTTGAAACGGTCTCTAGTTGTAAAAATTCTGACTTTACAAAAATCGGTCTGATTATTCTTGTAGCTGAATGTCTGAGCTGACTGACGTACGACTCGCTACAACAAATGACTCGCTACAACGACTCGCTACACATGCGACTCGCTACAACGACTCGCTACACATTCAACTCGCTACAACGACTCGCTACAGAAATTTTTGGGTTTTTTCTTACCTTGTTTTTCATTATACAAACTACACATTTAAGCCCTTATGATGGCCTGCGGTGGCGGTGGCCTACCCTGCGTCTAAAAATATGCCTAAGTTCCAAAAAATTGGCAAATTTCAAAAATTGTTCGGTATTTTTTGTGAGCTAGTTACCTACCGGGTGACAGTATTCATTTGGTGGTACACATGAGTCTAAGTGATATACTTGAATTGTAAAACTCAGGTTGAGATACCCAGTAAAAGATAGCATTCAGTTAGACGTACTAGGTATCCAGTAAGTTAGCACAGCAGCCCAAGTGCACTACCACCTCCCCCCTTCAAAGAGTATTTTTCTTTAAGCTAACTTTGTCACTTGTCACCTATTTCACACCTTTTGCGACGACAATACCAAGGGTATTTGGCCGCTTCGCGGCCAAAGACCAGCACACTCCACATTGCAATGGATTGGGGTGAAAAAAGATTTATTAGAATCTATTTGGAGCATCTTTTCAATTTATAAATCTATCCTAGATGAATTCGCCATAAATAAATTTACCTACCGCTTACTTACTTATCGAAAGGGACAGAATTTATGTTTCAAAACCCACACATTTAAGTCCGTCCTAACATTCGCTGGCTCACCCTGTACCTAAGGTTACGCCTAAGTATAAAAAAATAAATTGTTTTGATAAAATATAAGACATTTAAAAAATTGCTGTAGCGAGTCGTTGTAGCGAGTTGAATGTGTAGCGAGTCGTTGTAGCGAGTCGCATGTGTAGCGAGTCGTTGTAGCGAGTCATTTGTTGTAGCGAGTTGTTGCTATACCGTCTGAGCTATCTTTTGTTGTATGAGAGGTCATAAAAACGACGACTTTTTCAGATTTTTTGACGGAATGAAATTTTGTGTAATTTTTAGGTATGATGAGGACTCGCAATCCAAGCTATCGAAGAAGCAGAGAGCAGGACAGAAATCAAGAATCAATGAGGAGCAGGTTTCAGCAGGTGTAACAGGTTTGCGTTTGGTACCTCTTCAGTGATCACACTTATTTTTTACTTTAGCAAACTGCGCATAAGACTGTGGCCGGAAAAGCTCCGAAAAGTCTGTAGGTGTCAAGACATCCTCGTGCCGGAGTTGATGGTGGAATCAAGAAGGCGCGTCGCTATCGCCTGGCACTGTTGCTCTTCGTGAGATGCTCCGCTATCAGTAGTCGATTGATTTGCTGCTCCGTAAGCTTCCGTTTCAGCGCGTTGTTCGTGAAATTGCGCAAAAGTTCAAGACAGTTCTTCGCTATCGGTGCGTTCCTTTTCCGATTATCGTGTATGTCCTTCAATAACCTATTTGTTTTTAGGGCGTTTGCTGTTGTTGCTCTTCAGAAAGCCATGGAATTTAGTTGACAGGCTTCTTCGAAAACAGTAATTTGTGCGCCGTCCATGCCAAGCGGGTCACCGTCATGTGCAAGGACCTTCAGCTGGCTCGTCGTCTTCGTGGTCAATTTCATGCTTGAGGCTTTGGAAGAAATTGCAACACATCGTTACACAGTCATACTCGTTACAACTAGTCCAAAGTTTCTTCTAAGAACCACTTTGTTTTTGTCTCTCTCACAAGTTGTTCTGAATAAACGCACTTATTTGTGGTCTTTGTGTTCGTATTCTTACTTTCTCTGTATTGTCAGGTAAGGTAGTCAAGTGGACTGTCAGAATTATGTCATAGTGAATGAGATTTAGATCCCTTCTCTTTTTTCGGTTAAAATACCTATAATTTAGTGTTTTTGCAATTTTTTAACCAATTGTGAAATGGCGAAAATCTTTGATTTGTAATGTTTGAGGTGTTGAAGTTTTAAATGAAGCTGATTACGTTCGTAACTAGAGATGGGCGTTTGCATTTGCCTAATACCAATACCAATATTTTTGGTCCTCTCGAGACCCAATACCAATGTTTCAAAGTTGTGGACCTCAATATATTTCCCAATACCAATATTTTTTCAAAAGTCTATTTGTTCACCAAAACATTAAAAAAGTTCCTGATTCAGTCTAATAAAAACTCATGTTACGGACAAACAAGATTTTAAAGCCTAGTGTCCAATGACTGAGAGGAAATTCCATGTTTTTTAACGCGGGAAAGGCTGTAAACTTTGTTTTGTTCATACAATTTTTTTCGTTTGGTCACATTTTGTAGCTAAGATTCAGGGTTACCCAATAAAATTTTTTCAGCCACAAATCTCTGAAAAAACTCGGATAAAAGTGCGTTTCCTCTCACTCTGCCTTTCACTCGCCATTCAGTCATTAGAGTGATGTATGAACAAAACAAAGTTCACAGCCCCTCCGTGTTAAAAACATTGAATTTCCTCTCAGTCATTGGACACTAGGCTTAAAAGGCGTACTATGAAATTTCTAAAAAAAGATCTTTTGGAGTAAAAGACCCTGTGCTTTTTGCAAAAAAACAGTACATTTTCGGTGAAGAAAAGACAAAAAATTTAAAAAGGCGCGTAAAAACGGCAACTTAATTCTTGGCGTTTTGTTTAAGTTGAACTACAAGGAAATTCAAATTTTGAAAGGCTGTGACGCCCCCTTAAACGAAAATACTTTACTATACTCAAAATTTTTTGGTGATTATAAAAAACTAATGTCAGAAGTTCTGACCCAGAAAGTGACCCAGAAGTGATTTTTTCGACAAAATAGAGTTTTCTTTTCCACAATGTGCAACACCATAACAAGATTTATTTCAAATGATTTCTCCCACATTCGACAGCTAGTGCAATGACATTAATTTTTCGTCCAAAATCCGATCCCCAATGTTAATTAGTCCGAAATTCAGATCGTCCGAAATTTAATTCGTAAAAACTTGAGTTTAAAAATTGCTCGATTATTCGATTTCCGAGCACATTTCAACTAATACCTAATAAAAACCGAAATAAATCAATTTTCGTTTTTTAGGCCAAAAATTCAGTTCCAGTGTGTTATTAAATCGAGATAAGACTGAATTATGGATTTTTTCAATATTTTGGTGAAAAATAGACTTTTGAAAAAATTGGTATTGGGCAATATATTGGGGTCCACATCTTTGAAATATTGGTATTGGTATTGGGTCTAGAGAGGGCCAAAAAATATTGGTATTGGTATTGGGCAAACGCAAATGCCCATCTCTATTCTGCACGGATTTTTCAGCTCAGTTTTTAACAAAACAAGGCCTAGAATTTAATTTTAGGTCAAGTTTTGTTAGAAACCAAGTTGAAAAATTCGTACGTAAATCCAAAGATAAAGAAAAAAAATTGAATTGGCGGGGGACAACCGTTGTCGGAGACGGCAATGGCTTTTAAATGTGTCTTTGAACTGGACTTTCTGTGTGTAGTTGTTGCCATAGTTTTATCATTTTTAGTTTCCAGGGATGATCTATAAATTGCTAGCGATATTCTTTAAATAATGACACTAACTGCAAAAAATTTTGCAGTTTATTAAACCTGGAATAACTTCATTTTATTAAGCAATCTTCTTACATGAAAATGGAACAAACCAAGTCGGTTGAAACCTTGCAGATTCTAAGCGATTTCCGAGCTCAATTGGCGCATGATAACGTGGACACAGAGGAATACCAGCCATACTTCGAAAAGTTACAGTACCTCGTGAACTACATTGGATGGTGACTTTTCCATTTTTTAAATGCGACTTTGATGACAGATTAATTACAGCCTTGAAAGGAAGAACAGAGCTCTGAACGAGAAGAATGAAAGGTGGAAGTGCTGAATGACCAAATCAAAGAGCTGACGAATGAAAATCCCGGCTGAAAATCAAGATCACGGTGATGACTACTGAAAGGGACTGCTTCCATTCTACGATCAATAGCCTGGAGTTTGAGCGAGACGAAGCCCTTCGACAGGTTAATTTTTTATGCATAGGGTTTTTGCGGCCGTTCTGAATTATCTTACGTGGAACGTTGACCCATAACCATTTTCAGACGCAAATAGCCAAGCAAGAGGTATGCACTTCCAACGAACAGCTGAAGAAAGCAAAGCGGGATTTGCGCGACGAGCATAATTACTACCTCTGCGCCAAACAGGTAATCTTATTTGCTTCTTCGATGAAGACCAATCTTTTTACCTTTTTGCTGTAGGAATTGGATGAGCTTCGCAAAGAAATCGACCAGGAGGTGGAAGGCTTGCATGCTAAATAACCGAGCTCAAGGATACGGTAGATACTCTGCAAAGTCGGCTGCTTCAAAAGGTTATTACTCCCAGAATTTCCTTTACTGAATCTGCATATATTTTTAGGACGAAGAAATTAGTTTAACCAAGGCTCGAGCAGTTAAAGCGGAGAAAAGGGTCAAGGAGTTTGAAGACCAGGCTGCTGCTGATGTAAGCCTTTCGACTGCATTATATGCCATGATTGCTGTTAAATTGTTCAGGAAGGTCGTTCGATGATGCGAAGGGATACCATTAGAATCAAAATCTTGCAAAGTCAGGTCAATGAATTGCAATCTTCAAAGGTGTAACTTTTTTGCGTTCAGTGTGAAGGAGAGGGTGTGTCTTTTTAGGTGACTGCTAAAAGCTTCGAGAAACTTAAGCTGGAACTCGAAACTGCGCTCAAGAAAATACAGGACTTGGAAGAGGTTAGAGAAGACCAGAGGCGAGTATCTGAATTTAATTCTCATCTAGTTTTCGGATAACCTTTTTAGCAGAAATAAACAAGAAATCGAGCCAAAAGTCACAGTGCCACCTCGTCTGCAAAAGTCGTACTATCCGGAAGTCTCTTTTATGTCTGACGATGTCAAGGCGGAAGAGTCCAGCCCTACTCAGACGTCGACTCCTGCCAGAACTCCGAAGAAACGCAGGGTAATTGGCCGTTAGGTATTTCACTACGAAACCTAAGTATAATACGAGTTTTTGTTCAGATGCTTCTTGGTTGCATGCCTAGCCCGTTCTATCGCAAGAAGAAAGACCGCTCTACAAAATGACGATGCATAATTTCTCAAGTGACAGTTCTATCAGACTCCTATCCGTTTTATGTGGATTGTAAATTATATTTTCCGTATGAATAAATAATTCTGACAGCTTATCGTGTTGGGTGTCTTTGTCTCACTTCTGGACGCCTGATTAATGTTTTCGTGATTTTTCAGTCTGGTCCTGCCATAAATCCTTCCAAAACAGCGGCTCATTAAATTCATAATTGGTGAAATTAGTTGCTCTACATTTTTCATCCCGGTTCTTGTGAGTTATCGGAACTCACTCTAAATTCACCTAAAAATGCCTTGGTTCCCCCTGTGGTAATAACTTATTTAGAGTGAGGTCCCGATAACTCACAAGAACCTCAATCCCTTACAGATAATTATTTTTTCACCATTGAAAAACTCGTATTTGTGAATTTTAGATAGTTAAAACTGTGAAATACTGCATAATCTCTATTAATAAGCCACTCCCCAATAGTGCCCATCCTCTAATAATCCTCCCACTAAATGGAAGGTTATTTTCGGCACATTTTTTTTCGCGATACTTATGTCTTTACCCGTAGCGTATATTTTTTTCTGAACAACCACAAGCTCCACGAATTTTTGCTTATAACATTTTGGTTGAGCACCCAAAGATCTCAAAGTCAGTCCATTCTTTTCGCTTTTTAAGGGTTGATAATATTTCCGTGGCGGGCTAATAGAGTTTTTTTTATGGCTTGTTCACGTTGTTAGAGTCAGAGTCGAGTTAGAGTTAGAGTTCGCGTTTTCGGTTACGTGAACACCTCTGATCCTGAACTCTAACTCGACCTCTAACAACGTGAACAAGCCATTTCAGAAGGTATAACGGCGATTCTATCAAATTGTGATTCGATACACCCAGAGGCGTAGCCAGAAAAATCTGACAGGGGGGAGGCTAAAACTAGTGATGAGTGCGTGCGGTATACCGCACCGCAATACCGCAGCGCACCGCATGATTTTGAATAAAAATACCGCATCGCATTACCGCACCGCACTGAGTTGAAATACCGCAACACCGCACCGCACTGAGTTGAAATACCGCAACACCGATTTTACACGAACGACCTGCGACTCGCTACAAATTGTGACTCGCTACAGTTTTTTCAAATTGGCGCGTTTTGGTGCTCAGTCTGGGACACACGTTTGAGCTCGTCCTAACGTGCGCTGGCCTACCCTTGCCTAAGCCTAAGGCCTAAGTTAAGAAAAAGTTGAAAGAACATGCGAAAAACAGTCAAAAAAAATGAAATTAAAAAATTCAAAATTGTAGCGAGTCACAATTTGTAGCGAGTCGCAGTTTTACCTTTTACACACCGCAACACCGCACCGCATTGCGAGTCGGTGAAAAAACACCGCACCGCAACACCGCAAACGTCTATTTCCTCAACACTAGCTAAAACCCTCCGAGAGGTCATTTTACCTACACCTCTTTCGAGTTTTATAGTGCTTTTACTTCACAATTTTTTTTCGAAAAACCTGACGGGAGGGTCTATAGCCCCCCTCAGCCCCCCCCCCCCCTCCTGGCTGCGCCCATGGATACAGCGCGAGTTTCAAGAAAATCCTTTTCTTTTTTTCGATTTGCGACGGGTTTCGAGCCAGCTTTTACTGAGATAAGACTTTATAAGAATAAAAAGGGGCTGTTTGATTAGCCCGGACCCCACCCGTGAGGTGATCCTCTAACCTTATGGCCAGGGAACAGAAAAATCGTTTTGACTGATGTTTGAAAATTCACAAATCGCATATGGACTTGAGCTACCGTCGTTTTTAAAAATGAGAAATACTAGTCTAATGTTATCTTCAGATTTTGTATCGCGATCAGAAATACACACCTGCACTGTGCCAGTCATCCATCCCTCGTCCACTTTTGCGCAATTTACGATGATGTCGTTTTCTTTAAAGCTGACCTAAAATTTTCTTCAAACTTATTCGATCCGAATTCCAGCCAATTGCAATTCACCCTACCTCGTCTTTGTCAGCAGCAGTGTAGTCATACAGCGCCTTGACTGTGAATCCAGTTTGGGCTCTGGGTTGGGCTGGAGCTGCTGCTGGTTGCTGACTAGCCGCAGGTTCCTTCTTGGATGCCGACGAAGAAGAAGTTTTTTGAGTAGCTGTGGTTTGTTTTTGTTGAGCCTCAGCTGCTACTGCAGCAGCTTGTTGTTGTTCACGCTGAGCGGCTGCACTTGCTGAATTAATGGTTTTTTGAAAATTCAACAAATAATAATTTTTGCACAAATTCGATCAATTGTAAACAATTGTAATCATTTATAACTTAGTCTTTGAGGCTTTTTGATAAAAATTGTCAATTTCGGGCAATCAGGGGGTTCTGGTAGATAAATTATTTTCTGGATTTTCGGTGATAATATCGCTTTTAGTCTTTTTGCTGCTGATAAACGCCGGATAAGCTCGCTGCAAAAGGGTAACCATGTGAATCTTGAATTTCCAGCATTGCGTCCTCTCATCTTTTGCTTTTCGGAAGGTATCTGGATCTTTAGGTGTTTGGATTTCAGAAACTTTTAGCTTCGACCCTATCTCTTTAAGAGCTTCTTTAGCCCTATGGCTAGGTACCACCGTATTTCCTCTAATTAGCCAACACCTCTGATAAACCCACATCCTCTACTTTGAGGAAGTGCATCTCAGCTCAGAGAAATTTTTCTGAAAAACTGATTAAAGGGGCATGCCCAGGCTAATAAGGGTGGTGCCGGGAACTCAGAATTTATTTTCATAATCATTGAACTTCTGTACGGATTTTTCAACTTAGTTTCTAACAAAACAAGGTCTAGAATTTAATTCTAGATATGGTTTTGTTAGAAACCAATTAAAAAACCAACCAAGTTGCAAAATTCATGCAGAAGTTCAATGATTAGGAAATTTTTTTGAATTCCCGGGCACCACCTGTAATAGCGTGGGCATGCTCCTTTAATGCGTTTTTTATCTCCCACAAAATCTACGATTCTGCTTGTATGATTTTAGTCAAGCCCCCAAAATCCGGAGATTGACCACAAACTTTTCAGATATTTTGGGAGTTGAAAAATAAACCCACATCTGGTTTATTTAGAGGAAATATGGTATGTGAATAGATTGCAGGTCTGAATGAATTGCTTTTAAATAATGCCTTCAGAATGGCCTTTAGAGGGACATGCTCTTCCGCGATGGAAATATTTTTAAAGGCGGGTACCAGGTCAATTCAAAAAAAAATGTTTTGAAATGAAACTATGTTGAGTACACTTTTTTGTGTGATAAGTAATAAAAAATAGACGCTGCTGGAATACATTTAAGCAATTGTAGTTTCGAGCAACCGTCGTAGTTGCAAAATGTGGCTCAGTGGGTAAGCGGCGGTGTAGTGTGAAAATAGATCGTCAGTTCGATTCCGACTAGAAGAAATGTTTTTCTTCACTTTTACAAAAATGCGACATTTTAATTCTCGTTTGAATTGACCTAGTACCCGCCTTTCAAAATATTCCAATCGGCGCTCAGCATTAGAGATGAAGAAACGGGATCAGGACGGATTTCAGGACAGGATTTTATGGTCTGTCCAAGACCAGGATCAGGACCAGGATTAGAAATTTTAAAAACCAGGATCCTGGTCGGGATCCTGGTCCAAAAACCAGGATTTTCGTTAAATTCCAGAAATCCGTTTAAACTGTCAGCAAAATTTTTATTGACATTTTTCTACATTCATTACATCAAGTAAACAATGAGAAACTTAATGTCCAGAAATTGCAGAAATCAACACTTTAAAATAACAGATTGTATTCCAAATGAATGAATGAAAATACCCGAGTGAAAAATGCAAAGGTAATTTCGATCAAAATTCGTTTCAATATGACGTTTCGAAAAAATACCATTTACCGTATTTACTGTATTAACTACCCACCCTCTAATAACTCCCACCCTCTAATAAGTCCCCACCCTACGGACCTTATATCTCAGCCTAGAGCGAACATTTCGCAAATCTGTTTTTCGCGTTTTCTTAGTTGCCGCGAATTCACCTGATTACACTTTCAGGTTTTGGTTGAGCACCCCAAAATCTCGAAATCGACCTCAAAATTTTTCGATTTTTAGAGGTTAAAAAATAACTCCCCATGGGGACTTAATACAGTAAATACGGTATATTTACCAAATTCGACCACCAGGATTGGCCGAAATACCAGACCAGGACCAGGATTTTTAATTTGACCAGGACCAGGACCAGGACAGGATTTTGTTTTATTTATAAATTTCGAACAGGACGGACCAGGACCAGGACAGGATCCTGTCCTGTCTTCATCTCTACTCAGCATGCCCTATAAAAGGGTCATTGCCACCTTTTTCGAATTTTTCCCCGCCAATTCAGATTTTTTGGCCTAATCATTCAACTTTTGTACGGATTTTTCAACTTGGTTTCTAACAAAACAAGGCCTAGGATTTGATTTTAGGTATAGTTTTGTTTGAAACCAAGTTGAAAAATTCGTACGTAAATCCAACGATGAAGAAAAAAGTTTTAATTGGCGGGGACAACCGTGTCGAGACGGCAATGGCCCTTTAGAAAGCGTAAAAAATAAATTTTGAAAATAGCATTGTTACTCAGGATTGGATGTATCTGAAAACTCCCGACAAATGTGTGAAATTTCCCGACTAATTAATTAATTTTCCCGACAAATTTTAAAACGAACATATCTCAGTGTTTTCTTATCATTTTTTTATTTTTTTAGACCAGCATGCAGCCCTACTCTTCTAGTTTCTAATGAGCCATCAACCAAACTGTTATAATTTAAAAAACATTGAGAAAAAAATAGTTTACATAAAACAAGGAGTTGTTAAATAAAAACCAACTTTTCTCAATTTTTTAAAATTTTAACGATTTGTTTGATGACTCATTAGAAACTAGAAGAGTAGGGCTGCATGCTGGTCTAAAAAAAATGAAAAAATGATAAGAAAACACTGAGATATGTTCGTTTTAAAAATTTGTCGGGAAAATTAATTAATTAGTCGGGAATTTCACACATTTGTCGGGAGTTTTCAATTTGATCCCTCAGGATTTGCATTGAATCGGACTCTGGATTAAGGATGAAATTTTGGAAAATTCCTTTTTTACCCTTTAAATTGACATTTTTCATCAAATTTTCCACACATTTATTGACAACTGATCAGGAGTTCATATATTACGCACAGAACCTACCTATTTTCTCGGCATTCTTGCTAGCCGCACTAGTTCCCAATCTCCGTTGAGTGGATCGTAGTCAGCAATACTTCCAACTTGGCGCTGCTCCGTTGGAACTAAACAAAATGGGCTAGTTTTTGTTTCACACACACTTGAGTATAAAACATTTTTTTTTGAAGTTAGCTATACAAAAATAATCAGTCAATATTTTGATTTTGTGTAGGGGAAATAAATTGGAAGTAAAATATAAAGTTTTATATTGTTGGAGAAAATACTAAAATTTTTTGATTCTTTTTCACTACAATATCACCTAATTGTTAGTTTTTTAGGGCACTTCAATGAAAATCGATGTAAAAACCTAAAAAAGTTTAAATCATGATGTACTGACTATCCTCTACTTATCTCCATCCCCATTCAAAATAGTGCTTTTAGC
Source organism: Ditylenchus dipsaci (assembly GCA_004194705.1). Taxonomy (NCBI): domain Eukaryota; kingdom Metazoa; phylum Nematoda; class Chromadorea; order Rhabditida; family Anguinidae; genus Ditylenchus; species Ditylenchus dipsaci. The sequence goes on along the minus strand of SADC01000893.1, from coordinate 12,587 downwards.
ATTGTTTTCACCTGTTTTTAAATAGTGCTCCCAGGCATTTTATCAATTATTTTATAGCTTATTTTACTGCCTACGAAGTGAGGGGTAATTCGCAAGCGAGCACTCTACAGGGTGAACCAAAAAAAAAACCCTGAAATTTGACGGCGCCGTAAGGCCAGGTTTAATTATGACTCAGTTGCCAATGATATGTCATTCTGTAGCCCTCACGATGCTCTATCGAATGTATATTACATAGAAAAACTGAAAAAATATTATTGTTAAATAATCAGAACAAAAACCTTAACCTCAATTTCAAATTTTCAGTTTTTGTTAAAGTAACTGGGTAATGGTGGTCGCAGGGTAACTTTTAATGTTGAATTTTTTTCTTTATAATATTCCAAACGGTGCGTAGTCGTTTCGTCAAAAAAGTTTCATGTGAGACTTTTTTGACGAAACGTCTTAACAGAACGCCAAGTTTATACACATTCAAATTCATTTTTGAAAGTTCGCATTTTTTTGAATGAATATATTTATCTAGCCCTATTTTTGTCTTACGGGAAATTGTTATGATTTTGAATGCTGGACTATATGCTAACCTCAGTTCTGCTGAATGGTCTATGCCTTAACCAAACCAAGTGGTCGTCCACTTGGTGGATTTTTTTTCATGTTTTGTCAGGGTCAAAAAATTTCCGTCTTTTGAAGAACTCTTATCATTTAAAATGTTTTGTACAATCTAACCTCAGTTCTACTGGATGATACATGCATCAACCTAACCAAGTGGTCGTCCATTTGGTGCGAATATTTTTTTTGGATTTCCAAAACCTGTTTTTCGCACTAATTAGGGCGTTCTAACGAAGGTTTGACGAAAGTGAAATGACATTTTCTAGAGTATTCTTTGACTTTTGATAAATTTTTTTATATAAGAGAAAGAGTGACCAGGTGGACATCCGAATGTAGGTATGCCAAGAGAGTGGGTAGGTGAGCCGAGTGAGTGAGTGCGGATAGCCGAGAGTGGATAGGCGAGCTAGAATAGTGGGTCAATATGGGGAAGGAAAGTAGATAGGCTCGTGCCATTTTTACTCGCTGTCTCTATCCAGATAGAACAACTGAGCATTGGGTACTACTACCTGGGTACTACTGCCAACTTGAGGCTTACTGGTGAATTCACCCATGGTTGAATTGAAAAAAAAAAGCAAGAACGAAAATAAGAAACATGTAAAAATTGGCCACATGTTACTTTAAAAAAATGAAAATTTGAAATTTAGGCTCAGGTTTTTGTTCTAATTATTTAACAATAATATTTTTTTCAGTTTTTCGATGTTAATATATCATTCTATAGAGCAATTTGGGGCTATAGAATGACATATCATTGGCAACTAAGTCATAATTAAAACTGGCCTTATGGCGCCGTCAAAGTTCAGGGGTTTTTTTTTGGTTCACCCTGTACAAAAATAGGCCAAAAACACAATGCCAAAAGCACTATTTCGAACGAGAGGATGGCGATACAGTCGACGCTCGTATCTCTCTATAAGATAGGCTATAAGTGAAATGTACCGCCTAATGTGAGACTTTGGCCGCCTTTTTTTTTAAATTGGCCGCCTTTTTTCTTTTTAATTCATGTTTTTCAAATTTTAGCCTCAATTTTTTAATTTTGCTCTTAATGATAGCGAAAATGAAAACCCAGAATCTTGGCTACGTATTGGTAAAAAAAATTGTGCACTCATAGGATGAAGTTAGAAAATATAATCGAAAACACCTAGATGGCTATTTCGGCCTTTACCTGCGAAATGGTTTTTATGAAATTTTCTAATTTTACCTTACAAGTTGACAATTTTTTCAAATCAGTGAGTAGCCAAAAGTTCCGGGCTCTCATATTTGCTATCATAGACAGAAAAAGTATCAACTCATGAAATACAAAATTAAAAAACATTCGAATTACAAAAAAACATTTAGCAGGTAGAGGCCGAAATAGCCATCTAGATGTTTTTGATTAGCTTTTCTAACTTTATCGTATGAGTGCGCAATTTTTTTACACCAAAACGTAGCCAAGATTGTGGGCTTTCATTTCCGCTATCATTAAGAGAAAAATTACCATCAAATTGAGGCTAAAATTTGAAAAACATGAATTAACAAGAAAAAAGGCGGCCAAATTCTATTTTTTTATTTGAAATTAAAAAAGGTGGCCAAATTCACACATCAGGCGGTACAATTCTATTTGAGCCTATAAGGTACACTTTTTTAACCTGATTTCTGAAAGGTTTGACAAATGTAATTCGTCAGTCTAGTCGGAACTATCGCAAGGATTTCGATTCTAGCGATCGTTTTTGCGATCGCTAGAATAGTTCTGCCAGTAAGACCCGCAGCGCTCTCTATAAGACACACCTTTTTAAGATTTAGGTGTATCTTATAGAGAGTGTCGCGGGTCTTATTGGCAAAACTTTTGTCGATTGCAAAAACGGTCGGTAAAATCAGAATCCCTGCGAATTTTCCGACTAGACTGACGAATCATATTTGGCAAAAAGAAATCAGGTCAAAAAAAGTGTCGGACCCAAGGCGGGAACTAACTTTTTGGGGTAAATGTTATAGAGAGCGTCGACTGTAGTTAGAGATTTTAATGTATTGGTCTTTAAGGTCTCAGGTTCGTCTTTTTTTTGCTGAATCTCAATTTTTGTCTTGCTTTAATATTTTGAAAATTTTCAAGAAAAATGCAATCAAAAATAATCAGCCCTGCATCATGATTTTGACCTCCTTGAAAAATTCCTTTTCACTCCAATTAGCTGTAAAAAACACACAGTCAATCACCTCTTCTTCCCCCACTTTCTGAAGAGTAGACCACATGGCCGGTTTGATTGGCCAGCCTTTGGGTGTAGGGCGATGAGTCTTGGGTTGAAGTTGGCTGGATTGGGGCAGTGTAGGAGAAAGCATTTGTGTTGGTGCCATTGTAACCATTTACATTCTTGGCTGAGGGGTTAGAAGTACTTGAAACATATACATTTTCGTCGCCAGTAGCAGACGAAGGATTGGATGGTACACAGCAGTTGACGAAAATGTGGTGGAAACTGAAATAGGGCAAAACTGCAATCTGTTAGTGCACACACAACAAACACTTCAATTTTAAGTTGAAAATGTGATTTTTTTTCTCTTCAGAACAGAGGTTAAAGAAATTTTATTTCGAAAAAAAATTATACGTACAAATGGGCAAGCCTTTTACTTGCCGTAAAATACTACTTTTTGCCGCAAATTTTTTCTCGATGTAAAATGACTTTTCACGGCAAAAGAAAATATACCTTGCGGCAGAATAAAGCATTTTTACGGCAACAATAAGTATTTCTGCGGCAAAACCTTTTGATGCAAAAAAAAAGTATTTTTACGGCAAGAAAAAGGTTTGCCCGTACAAAATTAGACATTTTTCAAAAAGGAGTGTTAAAATTTGAGCAAAATTAACTTTCTTGGAGATCAACAAGTATGAATGCTAAACTATTTACCGTATATCCTCCGAAAATTCCCAATTTTATTTCTTTTACTTTGGGTTAAAGTGCATTATAAGTAGAGATGCGCACGATCGATATATCGCATTTGGATTTTTGAAAAGGCTCAAATCGAAAACACCCGTCAAAATCATTGAATCCCCCGTCAAAATCATTAAATCTCCCGTCAAATTTTTAAAAGTTCTCGTTCTCGGTGTATACTTTTCAAATTTTGTATTTTTACATTAGCATGTAGCTCTGAATCTCTAGTTTCTGAAAGCTATTAACTAGCTTGATACAATTTTGAAAAACGGGAGAAAAATTGAGTTTTTCAAAACTACACCTCTTTTTCAAAATGAATCGTTCTACCACTTTTCAAAATTTTATCAAGCTAGTTGATAGCTTTTCAGAAATTCAAAGAGACTCCTCGTTTGGGATGCTTTCAGATGTCACACCAGCGAAGGTTTCGTTCGTTAAATTCGTCAAGGGTGAATTCTTTGTTGACTTAACATCAAGTTCATAATTTTTACAGTATGCGGTCTGACCAATGCTAGCGATGGAAGCGAATATGATTTTATCCACTGCTTCAAGGCACACGGCGCTATCCCGGAAGGCTTGGAGATCTGAAATAAGAGCGAGCCATAGAAAGTGTGGCAGAGATGTCAGAAGTAGAGGATGGGGAAGAAGATCTTGCAAACGGCTACCTGAGCGCGGACGGTGAAGTTATTGAAAATGAGGATTTGTTTGTGACGTAATGGTGTTTTTGAAAGAATAAATAATCTTTGGTCTGAATTGTTTCTTTTATGATGTTAAGAATGAAGGGATGATCAGAAATTAATCACACTCTTTTAATAAACCCGCATCTCTCTAATAATCCCACACCCTTCATGTTGATTGAAAAATAATCCCACATGTGTGAACTAAGAGAGAGAATACGGTACTTGGTCCTTCCGCACTAAGACTCTGGTATCCAAGGCACCCAAAAAGTGAAATTAAGGTGTCAAGGTACTATAAGTCAAGCAACAGCACTGAGCTATGCTATTTAAGCAGGGGTACCTGATTTTACCTCATTATTTGGGATAGATACCTAACCTTTATATAGTATTTGGACGTGTGTCACCAACTTTTTTTGTATGTCACGCGCTTCAACCCACTTATGGATGACCACTCGGTTTTTTTTGTCACGTCCTATCCACCTTTTTTGCTGAGAAAACTTATAAAAAAATCGGTCAGAATGAGTTGCTCTACAAGATAGGCAAAAAATTAGGTTAAAATTTCTGAGGTAACAAGGTGTAGCTCAAAATTACAGAAAACGATTTTTAAAATGTCATAAATATTTAAAAATCCAGAACTGCAGCTGTTACTCGGCGTCGGCGCCGATAAAAGAGGGCGTCGGCGACGATATGAAAGGGACGCCGGCGCCGCCGCCTCAAAGTGGTGAAATTTTGCCTGGCGCCGGCGCCCGTGCAGGTATGATAATAGTACTTTACCTACAGTCATTGAAGGTTTTAAATTTTCTAAGCGATTCTATCCAATGCTTATTTGGAACCGGAACCGGTCGGTTCCTGGACCCGGTTCTCGTTCTTCCGGTTCTGCACACCCCGGTTCTCGGTTAGGGTAATTTTACCAAAATGCCTCCGGTTCGGTTCCCGGTTCGGGTACCCGACTGCGTCCCACCCTACTTAGAATGCATTGTTCTAAAAAATTTTCTTGAGCTCTATTCATACTCCCGCGGGACACGGGACAATTTTTCAAACACGTTTTTGTCTCTATCTCGGCTCCCAGCCATCATTTTCACTACTTTTAATAGATATACAAGGCAACAGACCATGCTCTACAACATAGGGATAACAGATTTGCCATGATCAGTATCGAAAACGGTTTTTAGGCTTTCCCGCAGGTCAATGTCCCGTGGGACAAATTCCTATATTTGTACGCGGACATTGACCTGCGGGACAGCCTAAAAACGGCTACCAGACAATTTCTAATATTTTTAGAATTTGTCGCGCGACATTTTCTAATATTTTTCGGTAAATTCGGTTGTTTTGTCCCGAATTCTAAAATATTAGAAATTGTCTGGTAGCCGTTTTAGGCTGTCCCGCAGGTCAATGTCCCGCGGTACAAATATAGGAATTTGTCCCACGGGACATTGACCTGCGGGTCTGAATTTTTTTTCCTATCCCTTAAAGTCAAGATTTTGCGCTGAACAAAACGTACTTTTCAGATAACGATATAATTTTTGCACGATGAGATATAGCCTAAAGTCAAGGTAAAATTACCTTGATTTTACCTTGACCTTGACTTTCGCTAAAACTTGACTTTCGCTAACCTTGACTTTCGCTTCCGGTTCCAAAATAGCATTGGATAGAATCGCTTAGAAAATTTAAAACCTTCAATGACTGTAGTAAAGTACTATTATCATACCTGCACGGGCGCCGGCGCCAGGCAAATTTCACCACTTTGAGCGGCGGCGCCGCGTCCCTTTCATATCGTCGCCGACGCCCTTCTTTTATCGGCGCGCACGCCGAAGTAACAGCTTCAGTTCTGGATTTTTTAATATTTATGACATTTTAAAAATCGTTTTCTGTAATTTTGAGCTACACCTTGTTACCTCAGAATTTTAACCTAAATTTTTGCCTATCTTGTAGAGCAACTCATTCTGACCGATTTTTATAAGTTTTCTCAGCAAAAAAGGTGGATAGGACGTGACAAAAAAACCGAGTGGTCATCCATAAGTGGTTGAAGCGCGTGACATACAAAAAAGTTGGTGACAGACACGTCCAAATACTATATAAAGGTTAGGTATCTATCCCAAATAATGAGGTAAAATCAGGTACCCCTGCTTAAATAGCATAGCTCAGTGCTGTTGCTTGACTTATAGTACCTTGACACCTTAATTTCACTTTGGGTGCCTTGGATACCAGAGTTCTTAGTGCGGAAGGACCAAGTACCGTATTCTCTCTCTTATTCCACATGTGGGATTATTTTTTCAATCACATGAAGGGTGTGGATTATTAGAGAGATGCGTTTATTAAAGAGTGTAGGGATTAAATTTGATCATCCCTTCATTCTTAACATCATAAAAGAAACAATTCAGACCAAAGATTATTATTCTTTCAAAAACAACCATTACGTCACAAACAAATCCTCATTTTCAATAACTTCACCGTCCGCGCTCAGTTAGCCGTTTGCAAGATCTTCTTCCCCATCCTCTACTTCTGACATCTCTGCCACACTTTCTATGGCTCGCTCTTATTTCAGATCTCCAAGCCTTCCGGGATAGCGCCGTGTGCCTGAAGCAGTGGATAAAATCATATTCGCTTCCATCGCTAGCATTGTGTCAGACCGCATACTGTAAAAATTATGAACTTGGATGTTAAGTCAACAAAGAATTCACCTTGAACGAATTGATGATCAAGATCTTTTGATAGAGCCTCCCAAGCGCGCACGATCCAGTCCAAAATGATGGCTGGGAGCCGAGATAGAGACAAAACGTGGTTTGAAAAAATTGTCCCTGTCCCGCGGGAGTATGAATGGAGCTTTATGAAAAAGAAAAAAATATTTTTCGGCATGGCCAGGTCATGGTCATGGTCATCCTCTTGTCTCGGCAAAATCGCTAATATCAAATAGCTTGTCATATTGCTCTTTTTTCTTATTCGAAGCAAATACCTAAAAAGTTAGAAGATAAAAAGTTCAATGTGCTACCATAATTTTAACACGTTTTTTGTAGTGAAACTTCGAAAGAGAGAAAAACCAACGAAAAATCAAAGGACTTCGAAATTTTTGAAGTTCCTACAATGCCATACAGAAAAAAATGGCAAAATGAAAAACCCAGAAAAAAATAAGAAATAATAACGAAAGAGATATTTTCAAAACCGTTTTAAGCATGTCGCAAAACTGCAGCTACAAATAGTAAGCCTAATAGTTCTTGGCTGCCCCACGGACCGCTCTCGTTTTTGATGCTGCTTATGATCGCTTTTTGCTTGTTAATTAAAATGCTCGAAAAAGGAATAAGAGAAAAGAAGCCTTCGATGTTAAGAGAATAAATACAACTGTACTGATCTATACATTGCCGATTTCCTGTAATAAGGAGGCACCCTCTAATAAGCGGCACCCCCAACTTCGAGGATCTATATCTCGGAGCAGAGTAAATATTTTGCTTATCTGTTTGTTACGTTTTCTTAACTCCCACGAGTTCTACCGATTCCAATTTTAGATTTTGGTTGAGCACCCAAAAAATTCGAGATTGATTCAAATTTTTTATTTTCGGGGGTTTGAAAAATAAGGCGGCATGCCGCCTTATTACAGGAAATACGGTATGAGAAAACATGAGAAGAAACCACAAAAAATGTTGAAGAACTAATAAGCGTGCATAAATAAATGCATAAATAAATAAATTTTTTTCACAACTCCCGCATGCGATAGTTGGCAAAAGAATGAATAAAAAAAATTGGTACAGTCAACCCTCGATATAACGCAAAAATGTCATCTAACCAGGAATCTTAACATCTTTGTAAAAATTTTCGAGATTTTGATAAAAAAGCAAACGCATTTTTTTTTTTAATTCGCGCTCGTTAAAATTTAGGTACATCATTCAAATTTAAAATCTGGTCAAAAATTATTCCTTAATTTTTGGGCTGCGATAATAGATTTTTTATCTGGATGTATCAAGCTCTATATTATTACCACCCTTGTTTCAGTTTCGGTTATTTGCATTGCGCTTTGCTACTTCGAAAAAATCCGGTGGAAAAGCTCCCATTACTTCGCGCCAGCTCTAAGCCGGATGCATATGTGGCCAGCAATGTAAGCTTTGACTATCATATGAGGTTTTTTACGAGCATGCAAATCTAATCTTTCACGAAAGTTGATTGACATCTCGCACATTAGTAACTAGTTTCCAAATAGAAATTTTCATACAAATGGCTTTTCTGTTCTACCTACCGAGGTATTTTACCAAATCATTCAAAGTTTCTGCGAAGAGGAGCGCAAAAGACTTTTTCTTACTTCTAATAAATTTGCATGCTCGTCGTTGAGCGTACCAAGTGTTTGGTTGGTTGATAAACACATTTTTGAATGCATGAGATAATCTTGTCCATTTTTAGAATCGTGATGGGTTCTCAGCTTCGCGTCAATTCTCCAGCTATCGGGCGTGACAATCTTTACATGGACTATCCCTTGAATGAAGCGGCAGAGAACTTTTCCTTGGACGGCCTTCAAGTAAACACGGACGCAGTGATCTGGTTGTCACTACGATTCACAAAGAGTCTAAAGGTATGTTTTTTGGGAGTATTCCAATGCTCAATTGATAACGCATAATTTTAATTTAAATTTAATTTATTTATTGGACAAACAAGGCATTATACAATTGCACTTACAGTTTGAATCACAAATAATTTAAATTACAATTTTAATTTTCACATTCCCTAAATAATCGATTAGCAATCAAAAAGTCACACTAAAAAAAAAAAAAAAAAAAAGGACATAAATAAAAAACAACAAGGGAAAGGGAGAAGGAAACTAAAGACAGAACTTTAAGAAGCTTCACTTATTTTTGTTAAGTCTAATTTTTTCAGAGCCTGCTTAAAATGGATAGTGCTTTCGAATTTAAAATTCTGGGTTAATTTTATTCCACAACTTATAGTTCTACACAAAAACGGGTTGTGAGCAAAAGACTCATTAGATACAATGCGGATATCTACGCTGGGAGGTCGTGATTTGAAAATAGGAGTCCAGCTGAAAGTTCGACTTTTTAAATAAAATTTATATAAAGCTATGATAAGATCAAACATCAGTCGTCTTTCGAAAAGCGTTTTGAGACCACAAATTCTCACTCTCTGTTCGTATGATATTTTTTTATAGCCGCATTTTTTCAAAGCTATTTTAGTAAAAAATTTTTTGAACTTTTTCAACTCTGTTAGAGTCTTGTCTTAATTTAGGTTCCACACAGTTGTTGCGTATTCAAGATGGGTCGTATATAAGTCTTATAGCAAAAATTAAAGTAGCTAAATTTTTTGTTTGAAGCGAACGTAAAATTAGAAAAGAAGCACGATTTCCTGATTGAATTATTTTCGAAAGTGATCATTAAAATTTAATTTTATATCAATCAAAAACACCAAGGTCTTTGCACAATTTGATTTTGGAATTGGTTCTAAATCGAGTTCGTAAATCGTTTAGGATTTGTTTTTCCGAAATTGAACTACTATACATTTTTCGCGTGCTATTCTAAGGTCCCATTTATTTGACCACAGGCAAAGGTTGTCTAGTGCTTCCTGCAGTTTTAGTGATTCACTTTTGGTAGGAAAGCTGTGATATATTTTTACATCATCAGCAAAAATTTTTATTCTATTTCTTTTGGCAGGCACTTTGGGAGATCGTTATGTATATGAGAAATAGGAGTGGGCCCAAGACACTTCCTTGAGAGGACACCAGAAGCAATTTTTTTTCGGTTCAGAAAAGAATCATTTATTTTAAACTCGAAAAGTTCTTCCAGTTAAAAATTCTTTTATAAAATGGAATATTTTTCCTCTTATACCCGAACTATAGATTTTTTGGAGTAATTTTTGATGGGGAGTAGAATCGAAAGCTTTGGCAAAATCAATGTATATCATGTCTGAATTATTGTTTTGCTTAGAGATTGAGTAATGTCATTGAGTGTAGCTAATAATTGCGTATCTGTAGATCGATTTTTTAAAAACCCGAATTGAGCAGAGGAAAAAAATTTGTTCTCTAACAAAAAATTTGTTATTTTTTTGGCAATAATTTGTTCCAAAAAACGGCATAATGTGCAAGTTAAAGAAATAGGCCTGTAATTAGAAGGGTTTGATTTGTCCCCTTTTTATAAATTGCACCACGATTGAGGTTTTCAAAAACTCGGAATCTTTTCTGATCTAGTATTGTTCGGAGAAGAGTAGTGACAGGTTCTGCCAAAATAAGCACATTTTTTAAGGACAATGAACGGAACTTTATCTGGAGAAGTCGAATTTCGGTTAGGTAATTTGTTTAAAAGATTATAAATGTCGTGAACTTGTAATTCGACGTCCTCTAAAATGTTGTTATCCTTATAAAAAGGGGTGAGTTCAGCATCTTTTTTATTATCCGACGTATTTAAAACGAAGTCAAAAAGTTTCAGATAGTATTTGAGCTTGTCAATGTCATTTAAAATAAATTCTGAATTGTTTTCTAGTGGAGGAATTGTTTGACTGGATTAATTTTTTTGTTAATGTATCGATAAAAATCTTTGCGAGTTTTTCCAAGAAGCTTTTTTCATGTTCATTATGCAGTTTTCTTAAAAGAGTTTTTTGTAGCTGACAGCAATTTTTGTATTTATTTTTCATATATGGATTGTGAGAGCTAAACGATGAAGTCTCAGTTTTCCTTTGAAAGGGTTCTTATTTGCTTTGTATATCTGATCCCATTATTCTGTAAAAGATCTTTGAAAGGAAGACATTTGTTATGTTTTCGCACAAAATGTTTATAAAACAAAAGTATTTCTTTTCAACTGTAAATTGATAAGAAAAACATTGCTCCCAGTTAATTTTTGATAGCTCAATGTTCAGAAGAGATAAATGGCAAAAAAAAAATCTCTTGCCATCAATTTAGTCTCTTTCGTAAACAATTTTTTTGTTTGCAAAAGAAAAGAAATGGAATTGTGATCAGATGTTGAGAAGGGATCAAGAACTAGGTCGGAAATTAAGCTAGCAGATTAGTGAGTACTAAATCAAGAGTTGTTTTATCTCTTGTAGGACTGAGAATGTGTTGCGTAAAACCATTTTGAGTAATAAAATTTAATAGTAAAGCTGAGACTTCATCATTTGCACTTTTCATTGAAGACCAATCAATTTTTAGGCAAATTAAAATCCCCACAAAACAGTGCATTATCAGAAGATAACTTTTTTAAAGTTTTGAAAAAAGATTTTGTTTTATTTAATGAGTAATTAGGAGGTCGGTAAACGCAATGAAGTTCAGTTTTCGGTTTAATCAGAAGTTTGATCGAAGTGATCTCAAACCCATTTTTTTCTTCAGGTATTTCTTTAAATGGAATTTTAGTCGATATAAGAATAGCACTTCCACCCCCTCTTTGGTTAGTTCTATTAGTCAAAATCGGTGTGTACTTTTCCATTGCAAGAAAGTTCATTTAGATTTGTGTTTCATTACTTAACCAAGTTTCGGTAATAATATCAGATCTGGATTTTGTTTGAAGCGATATGGTGAAGCTCAGGAATTTTGTTAAAAAATGGAACGCGCGTTGAAATAAAGACCTTAAAATTTCCTAGTTTGTCCCCAAAATCCTAGTGCAGCTCTTAAAAGCTTAGGATCCTTATTTTCCTTAATAGAAAGATCAGAGACAAAAAATTTGAAAAAGCCACACTCTTTATTTTTTCGTAGCACTGCTTTCTTATGGTACTTAAAATTCAACTCACTTTCAGTCAGTCTCGGCGAGCAGAAATAGGTCCAGGATGAGTAGAAAGAGAAGCCACAGCTTTACCAAAGCTCCGAAAATCATTCTGTCTTTCTCAGTTGAGAAAGGGACTTTGATGATTCGGCCTCGGTGAAAGTTTTGAGCCATGCCGATTAAATCTGCTAAATCAACATCCAATTGTTGCCTTTGCTTTGATGATTGATGATATTAGACAGGCATCACTTTCTTTGTTTCTTTGTCGTCACTTGCTTCTGGGACTCGCTCAATGACAGCCCGTAGAGATTTCCTTTCATTTGTTCTGCCTCACGCATCGCTTGAACCATACTATGCGTGAAATCCGGAGCATGCTTTCCATAGCTGTTGTCCTTCTTAAGCTCTTCTTGAAGTTCGTCGATCCGATCGCGAAGGAGCAGTTTTCTTGAATGACCTTTCCATTGGTAGCAGTTAGCCTCTTATTGGTCTCAGTCAAGGTTCAGTACACTTAGTCAAAGAAACCAGCTGAGCTTGTTGTTGTTCAATGGTGGTAAGGTGTTGAGCAATAATTTTGGCTAGGTCATCCTTGCCCAGCTTCGTAGGAATTATTTTAGACATTAAAGATCAGCTAAATCGATTGAGAAAGAATGGAAAAAAAAATAGAGAGAGATATTCTCCAAGCCGCTTTTGCTACTTGAAAAATAAAGGAATAATGTTTTTAAGAACAGCTGACGTTCCGCAAGAAAGTC
>SADC01000892.1:0-62314 GCA_004194705.1 Ditylenchus dipsaci | reverse complement strand
AACACACAACACACCATATAACGCCGAGCCAGAGGCCCAGCAATCCAAATTTGATCGAACACTCCGAAGAGGTTGGCTCGAATAGAACCTTTAGAATCTATATTGATTCGAATATGCTATTAGCTTTTGACTATTCATATTTTTCCTATTTTCTACATCGGGCTGGGTTTGACGTCTTATCAAAAGGTTAGAGACTAAAATACTCTTTCCTATACGTAAATTGACTCAAAGTTCAGGTGGCCATACCATACGAGCAACCATACTTACCGTATTTTCTTTGATACAGCGGCACACTCCTGAAATGGTTAGCTTTGACAAATAATTAGTGGTGCCGCTTTATTAGAGAAAAGTGGTATATGCGAAACCAACTATTTGGAATAACAATTGCATTATTCCTTTCTATAACCAAAATAGACTAAGTTGCAATGACCCAATGATTGTCAATATTTGGCCTCTTTTTTTAAATTTATGCACTGCCACTAAGGGCAATGCTTTCCAAATTTACAAGTCTACCGCTTATTCGGGCAGAAACATTCAAGTACCTCAAATTTGGGTAATTAAACCGAAAAAGCAGGATTAGAAGAAGCCAATGAAAAATAGCTAAGTTCATAAAGTGATAGGGTTCGCCTTGTCTTCCTAGCACACTATTTAGAGAAGCAGAAAAGCGAGATAGACAGTAAAAAGATGGAAAAATATAAATAAGAGCATCCCTTCTTCAACCTCGCTTACGACCATACCACGTTGAAAGTACGCCATCCCGTCCGATCTGGCAATGTCAAGCAACATTGGGCTCGACTAGTACTTGGATCGGAGACGTCCTGGGAATCTCGGGTGTTGTAAGCCAAAAACTTTTTTAAATTTGCATCGAAGTGATTTCATATACATTTTTCAATTTTTGGATGTAAATAAAACCCAAAAATCTTAATTTTTTTGGTTCATAGCCATGTGTTCGTTTAGTTGAACTTTTTGACTGTATAAGCAATAGAATGAAAACAGTTTTACACCGCTCTGCTTTGGTAAGTATAGTCTTTTATTTAACGACGACAAAAAATAAGATGAAGAAAAATGCGTCAAATTGGGGTTAAAAAACAATTCCAGCCAAATAGGGAACTATACTTTTGAGGTGTCGTCAAATCGAAGTCCGAGTGTGGTCATGTTGAGCACTAGCTAGAGTACCTGATCGAAACACCTAGCAACTTACAGAGGCAAGTAAGACTAGAGATCACAATCATTGCAGCAGTCTATGGGAATTTTCAGTCAGAGCATAGACCACACCCAGCAAAGCAATACTTTCAAAGATCACAGGAAAATAAAGCACCAAAGCTTCATCCTATCATACAACACCACACAACAACACCATATAACGCCGAGCCAGAGGCCCAGCAATCCAAATTTGATCGAACACTCCGAAGAGGTTCGGCTCGAATAGAAACCTTTAGGAATCTATATTGATTCGAATATGCTATTAGCTTTTGACTATTCATAGTTTTTCCTATTCTACATCGGGCTGGGTTTGACGTCTTATCAAAAGGTTAGAGACTAAAATACTCTTTCCTATACGTAAATTGACTCAAAGTTCAGGCCATACCATACGAGCAACCATACTTACCGTATTTTCTTTGATACAGCGGCACACTCCTGAAATGGTTAGCTTTGACAAATAATTAGTGGTGCCGCTTTATTAGAGAAAAAGTGGTATATGCGAAACCAACTATTTTGGAATAACAATTGCATTATTCCTTTTTCTATAACCAAAATAGACTAAGTTGCAATGACCCAATGATTGTCAATATTTGGCCTCTTTTTTTAAATTTATGCACTGCCACTAAGGGCAATGCTTTCCAAAATTTACAAGTCTACCGCTTATTCGGGCAGAAACATTCAAGTACCTCAAATTTGGGTAATTAAACCGAAAAAGCAGGATTAGAAGAAGCCAATGAAAAATAGCTAAGTTCATAAAGTGATAGGGTTCGCCTTGTCTTCCTAGCACACTATTTAGAGAAGCAGAAAAGCGAGATAGACAGTAAAAAAGATGGAAAAATATAAATAAGAGCATCCCTTCTTCAACCTCGCTTACGACCATACCACGTTGAAGTACGCCATCCCGTCCGATCTGGCAATGTCAAGCAACGTTGGGCTCGACTAGTACTTGGATCGGAGACGTCCTGGGAATCTCGGGTGTTGTAAGCCAAAAACTTTTTTAAATTTGCATCGAAGTGATTTCATATACATTTTTCAATTTTTGGATGTAAATAAAACCCAAAATCTTAATTTTTTGGTTCATAGCCATGTGTTCGTTTAGTTGAACTTTTTGACTGTATAAGCAATAGAATGAAAACAGTTTTACACCGCTCTGCTTTGGTAAGTATAGTCTTTTATTTAACGACGACAAAAAATAAGATGAAGAAAAATGCGTCAAAATGGGGTTAAAAAACAATTCCAGCCAAATAGGGAACTATACTTTTGAGGTGTCGTCAAATCGAAGTCCGAGTGTGGTCATGTTGAGCACTAGCTAGAGTACCTGATCGAAACACCTAGCAACTTACAGAGGCAAGTAAGACTAGAGATCACAATCATTGCAGCAGTCTATGGGAATTTTCAGTCAGAGCATAGACCACACCAGCAAAGCAATACTTTCAAAGATCACAGGAAAATAAAGCACCAAAGCTTCATCCTATCATACAACACCACACAACAACACCATATAACGCCGAGCCAGAGGCCAGCAATCCAAAATTTGATCGAACACTCCGAAGAGGTTCGGCTCGAATAGAAACCTTTAGGAATCTATATTGATTCGAATATGCTATTAGCTGACTATTCATATTTTCCTATTCTACATCGGGCTGGGTTTGACGTCTTATCGAAAGGTTAGAGACTAAAATACTCTTTCCTATACGTAAATTGACTCAAAGTTCAGGTGGCCATACCATACGAGCAACCATACTTACCGTATTTCTTTGATACAGCGGCACACTCTTGAAATGGTTAGCTTTGACAAATAATTAGTGGTGCCGCTTTATTAGAGAAAAAGTGGTATATGCGAAACCAACTATTTTGGAATAACAATTGCATTATTCCTTTTTCTATAACCAAAATAGACTAAGTTGCAATGACCCAATGATTGTCAATATTTGGCCTCTTTTTTTAAATTTATGCACTGCCACTAAGGGCAATGCTTTCCAAAATTTACAAGTCTACCGCTTATTCGGGCAGAAACATTCAAGTACCTCAAATTTGGGTAATTAAACCGAAAAAGCAGGATTAGAAGAAGCCAATGAAAAATAGCTAAGTTCATAAAGTGATAGGGTTCGCCTTGTCTTCCTAGCACACTATTTAGAGAAGCAGAAAAGCGAGATAGACAGTAAAAAGATGGAAAATATAAATAAGAGCATCCCTTCTTCAACCTCGCTTACGACCATACCACGTTGAAAGTACGCCATCCCGTCCGATCTGGCAATGTCAAGCAACGTTGGGCTCGACTAGTACTTGGATCGGAGACGTCCTGGGAATCTCGGGTGTTGTAAGCCAAAAACTTTTTTAAATTTGCATCGAAGTGATTTCATATACATTTTTCAATTTTTGGATGTAAATAAAACCCAAAAATCTTAATTTTTTTGGTTCATAGCCATGTGTTCGTTTAGTTGAACTTTTTGACTGTATAAGCAATAGAATGAAAACAGTTTTACACCGCTCTGCTTTGGTAAGTATAGTCTTTATTTAACGACGAAAAAAATAAGATGAAGAAAAATGCGTCGAAAATGGGGTTAAAAAACAATTCCAGCCAAATAGGGAACTATACTTTTGAGGTGTCGTCAAATCGAAGTCCGAGTGTGGTCATGTTGAGCACTAGCTAGAGTACCTGATCGAAACACCTAGCAACTTACAGAGGCAAGTAAGACTAGAGATCACAATCATTGCAGCAGTCTATGGGAATTTTCAGTCAGAGCATAGACCACACCCAGCAAAGCAATACTTTCAAAGATCACAGGAAAATAAAGCACCAAAGCTTCATCCTATCATACAACACCACACAACAACACCATATAACGCCGAGCCAGAGGCCCAGCAATCCAAAATTTGATCGAACACTCGAGAGGTTCGGCTCGAATAGAAACCTTTAGGAATCTATATTGATTCGAATATGCTATTAGCTTTTGACTATTCATATTTTTCCTATTCTACATCGGGCTGGGTTTGACGTCTTATCAAAAGGTTAGAGACTAAAATACTCTTTCCTATACGTAAATTGACTCAAAGTTCAGGTGGCCATACCATACGAGCAACCATACTTACCGTATTTTCTTTGATACAGCGGCACACTCCTGAAATGGTTAGCTTTGACAAATAATTAGTGGTGCCGCTTTATTAGAGAAAAAGTGGTATATGCGAAACCAACTATTTTGGAATAACAATTGCATTATTCCTTTTTCTATAACCAAAATAGACTAAGTTGCAATGACCCAATGATTGTCAATATTTGGCCTCTTTTTTTTAAATTTATGCACTGCCACTAAGGGCGATGCTTTCCAAAATTTACAAGTCTACCGCTTATTCGGGCAGAAACATTCAAGTACCTCAAATTTGGGTAATTAAACCGAAAAAGCAGGATTAGAGGAAGCCAATGAAAAATAGCTAAGTTCATAAAGTGATAGGGTTCGCCTTGTCTTCCTAGCACACTATTTAGAGAAGCAGAAAAGCGAGATAGACAGTAAAAAAGATGGAAAAATATAAATAAGAGCATCCCTTCTTCAACCTCGCTTACGACCATACCACGTTGAAAGTACGCCATCCCGTCCGATCTGGCAATGTCAAGCAACGTTGGGCTCGACTAGTACTTGGATCGGAGACGTCCTGGGAATCTCGGGTGTTGTAAGCCAAAAACTTTTTTAAATTTGCATCGAAGTGATTTCATATACATTTTTCAATTTTTGGATGTAAATAAAACCCGAAAATCTTAATTTTTTGGTTCATAGCCATGTGTTCGTTTAGTTGAACTTTTTGACTGTATAAGCAATAGAATGAAAACAGTTTTACACCGCTTTGCTTTGGTAAGTATAGTCTTTAATTTAACGACGACAAAAAATAAGATGGAGAAAAATGCGTCAAAAATTGGGGTTAAAAAACTATTCCAGCCAAATAGGGAACTATACTTTTGAGGTGTCGTCAAATCGAAGTCCGAGTGTGGTCATGTTTAGCACTAGCTAGAGTACCTGATCGAAACACCTAGCAACTTACAGAGGCAAGTAAGACTAGAGATCACAATCATTGCAGCAGTCTATGGGAATTTTCAGTCAGAGCATAGACCACACCCAGCAAAGCAATACTTTCAAAGATCACAGGAAAATAAAGCACCAAAGCTTCATCCTATCATACAACAACACACAACAACACCATATAACGCCGAGCCAGAGGCCCAGCAATCCAAAATTTGATCGAACACTCCGAAGAGGTTCGGCTCGAATAGAAACCTTTAGGAATCTATATTGATTCGAATATGCTATTAGCTTTTGACTATTCATAATTTTTCCTATTCTACATCGGGCTGGGTTTGACGTCTTATCAAAGGTTAGAGACTAAAATACTCTTTCCTATACGTAAATTGACTCAAAGTTCAGGTGGCCATACCATACGAGCAACCATACTTACCGTATTTTCTTTGATACAGCGGCACACTCCTGAAATGGTTAGCTTTGACAAATAATTAGTGGTGCCGCTTTATTAGAGAAAAAGTGGTATATGCGAAACCAACTATTTTGGAATAACAATTGCATTATTCCTTTTTCTATAACCAAAATAGACTAAGTTGCAATGACCCAATGATTGTCAATATTTGGCCTCTTTTTTTTAAATTTATGCACTGCCACTAAGGGCGATGCTTTCCAAAATTTACAAGTCTACCGCTTATTCGGGCAGAAACATTCAAGTACCTCAAATTTGGGTAATTAAACCGAAAAAGCAGGATTAGAGGAAGCCAATGAAAAATAGCTAAGTTCATAAAGTGATAGGGTTCGCCTTGTCTTCCTAGCACACTATTTAGAGAAGCAGAAAAGCGAGATAGACAGTAAAAAAGATGGAAAAATATAAATAAGAGCATCCCTTCTTCAACCTCGCTTACGACCATACCACGTTGAAAGTACGCCATCCCGTCCGATCTGGCAATGTCAAGCAACGTTGGGCTCGACTAGTACTTGGATCGGAGACGTCCTGGGAATCTCGGGTGTTGTAAGCCAAAAACTTTTTTAAATTTGCATCGAAGTGATTTCATATACATTTTTCAATTTTTGGATATAAATAAAACCCGAAAATCTTAATTTTTTGGTTCATAGCCATGTGTTCGTTTAGTTGAACTTTTTGACTGTATAAGCAATAGAATGAAAACAGTTTTACACCGCTTTGCTTTGGTAAGTATAGTCTTTAATTTAACGACGACAAAAAATAAGATGGGGAAAAATGCGTCAAAAATTGGGGTTAAAAAACTATTCCAGCCAAATAGGGAACTATACTTTTGAGGTGTCGTCAAATCGAAGTCCGAGTGTGGTCATGTTGAGCACTAGCTAGAGTAGCTGATCGAAACACCTAGCAACTTACAGAGGCAAGTAAGACTAGAGATCACAATCATTGCAGCAGTCTATGGGATTTTCAGTCAGAGCATAGACCACACCCAGCAAAGCAATACTTTCAAAGATCACAGGAAAATAAAGCACCAAAGCTTCATCCTATCATACAACAACACACAACACCATATAACGCCGAGCCAGAGGCCCAGCAATCCAAAATTTGATCGAACACTCCGAAGAGGTTCGGCTCGAATAGAAACCTTTAGGAATCTATATTGATTCGAGTATGCTATTAGCTTTTGACTATTCATAGTTTTTCCTATTCTACATCGGGCTGGGTTTGACGTCTTATCAAAGGTTAGAGACTAAAATACTCTTTCCTATACGTAAATTGACTCAAAGTTCAGGTGGCCATACCATACGAGCAACCATACTTACCGTATTTTCTTTGATACAGCGGCACACTCCTGAAATGGTTAGCTTTGACAAATAATTAGTGGTGCCGCTTTATTAGAGAAAAAGTGGTATATGCGAAACCAACTATTTTGGAATAACAATTGCATTATTCCTTTTTCTATAACCAAAATAGACTAAGTTGCAATGACCCAATGATTGTCAATATTTGGCCTCTTTTTTTAAATTTATGCACTGCCACTAAGGGCAATGCTTTCCAAAATTTACAAGTCTACCGCTTATTCGGGCAGAAACATTCAAGTACCTCAAATTTGGGTAATTAAACCGAAAAAGCAGGATTAGAAGAAGCCAATGAAAAATAGCTAAGTTCATAAAGTGATAGGGTTCGCCTTGTCTTCCTAGCACACTATTTAGAGAAGCAGAAAAGCGAGATAGACAGTAAAAAAGATGGAAAAATATAAATAAGAGCATCCCTTCTTCAACCTCGCTTACGACCATACCACGTTGAAAGTACGCCATCCCGTCCGATCTGGCAATGTCAAGCAACGTTGGCTCGACTAGTACTTGGATCGGAGACGTCCTGGGATCTCGGGTGTTGTAAGCCAAAAACTTTTTTAAATTTGCATCGAAGTGATTTCATATACATTTTTCAATTTTTGGATGTAAATAAAACCCAAAAATCTTAATTTTTTGGTTCATAGCCATGTGTTCGTTTAGTTGAAGTTTTTGACTGTATAAGCAATAGAATGAAAACAGTTTTACACCGCTCTGCTTTGGTAAGTATAGTCTTTTATTTAACGACGACAAAAAATAAGATGGGAAAAATGCGTCAAAAATTGGGGTTAAAAAACAATTCCAGCCAAATAGGGAACTATACTTTTGAGGTGTCGTCAAATCGAAGTCCGAGTGTGGTCATGTTTAGCACTAGCTAGAGTAGCTGATCGAAACACCTAGCAACTTACAGAGGCAAGTAAGACTAGAGATCACAATCATTGCAGCAGTCTATGGGAATTTTCAGTCAGAGCATAGACCACACCCAGCAAAGCAATACTTTCAAAGATCACAGGAAAATAAAGCACCAAAGCTTCATCCTATCATACAACAACACACAACAACACCATATAACGCCGAGCCAGAGGCCCAGCAATCCAAAATTTGATCGAACACTCCGAAGAGGTTCGGCTCGAATAGAAACCTTTAGGAATCTATATTGATTCGAGTGTGCTATTAGCTTTTGACTATTCATAGTTTTTCCTATTCTACATCGGGCTGGGTTTGACGTCTTATCAAAAGGTTAGAGACTAAAATACTCTTTCCTATACGTAAATTGACTCAAAGTTCAGGTGGCCATACCATACGAGCAACCATACTTACCGTATTTTCTTTGATACAGCGGCACACTCCTGAAATGGTTAGCTTTGACAAATAATTAGTGGTGCCGCTTTATTAGAGAAAAAGTGGTATATGCGAAACCAACTATTTTGGAATAACAATTGCATTATTCCTTTTTCTATAACCAAAATAGACTAAGTTGCAATGACCCAATGATTGTCAATATTTGGCCTCTTTTTTTTAAATTTATGCACTGCCACTAAGGGCGATGCTTTCCAAAATTTACAAGTCTACCGCTTATTCGGGCAGAAACATTCAAGTACCTCAAATTTGGGTAATTAAACCGAAAAAGCAGGATTAGAGGAAGCCAATGAAAAATAGCTAAGTTCATAAAGTGATAGGGTTCGCCTTGTCTTCCTAGCACACTATTTAGAGAAGCAGAAAAGCGAGATAGACAGTAAAAAAGATGGAAAAATATAAATAAGAGCATCCCTTCTTCAACCTCGCTTACGACCATACCACGTTGAAAGTACGCCATCCCGTCCGATCTGGCAATGTCAAGCAACGTTGGGCTCGACTAGTACTTGGATCGGAGACGTCCTGGGAATCTCGGGTGTTGTAAGCCAAAAACTTTTTTAAATTTGCATCGAAGTGATTTCATATACATTTTTCAATTTTTGGATGTAAATAAAACCCAAAAATCTTAATTTTTTGGTTCATAGCCATGTGTTCGTTTAGTTGAAGTTTTTGACTGTATAAGCAATAGAATGAAAACAGTTTTACACCGCTTTGCTTTGGTAAGTATAGTCTTTTATTTAACGACGACAAAAAATAAGATGGGAAAAATGCGTCAAAAATTGGGGTTAAAAAACAATTCCAGCCAAATAGGGAACTATACTTTTGAGGTGTCGTCAAATCGAAGTCCGAGTGTGGTCATGTTGAGCACTAGCTAGAGTAGCTGATCGAAACACCTAGCAACTTACAGAGGCAAGTAAGACTAGAGATCACAATCATTGCAGCAGTCTATGGGAATTTTCAGTCAGAGCATAGACCACACCCAGCAAAGCAATACTTTCAAAGATCACAGGAAAATAAAGCACCAAAGCTTCATCCTATCATACAACAACACACAACAACACCATATAACGCCGAGCCAGAGGCCCAGCAATCCAAAATTTGATCGAACACTCCGAAGAGGTTCGGCTCGAATAGAAACCTTTAGGAATCTATATTGATTCGAGTATGCTATTAGCTTTTGACTATTCATAGTTTTTCCTATTCTACATCGGGCTGGGTTTGACGTCTTATCAAAAGGTTAGAGACTAAAATACTCTTTCCTATACGTAAATTGACTCAAAGTTCAGGTGGCCATACCATACGAGCAACCATACTTACCGTATTTTCTTTGATACAGCGGCACACTCCTGAAATGGTTAGCTTTGACAAATAATTAGTGGTGCCGCTTTATTAGAGAAAAAGTGGTATATGCGAAACCAACTATTTTGGAATAACAATTGCATTATTCCTTTTTCTATAACCAAAATAGACTAAGTTGCAATGACCCAATGATTGTCAATATTTGGCCTCTTTTTTTTAAATTTATGCACTGCCACTAAGGGCAATGCTTTCCAAAATTTACAAGTCTACCGCTTATTCGGGCAGAAACATTCAAGTACCTCAAATTTGGGTAATTAAACCGAAAAAGCAGGATTAGAGAAGCCAATGAAAAATAGCTAAGTTCATAAAGTGATAGGGTTCGCCTTGTTCCTAGCACACTATTTAGAGAAGCAGAAAAGCGAGATAGACAGTAAAAAAGATGGAAAAATATAAATAAGAGCATCCCTTCTTCAACCTCGCTTACGACCATACCACGTTGAAAGTACGCCATCCCGTCCGATCTGGCAATGTCAAGCAACGTTGGGCTCGACTAGTACTTGGATCGGAGACGTCCTGGGAATCTCGGGTGTTGTAAGCCAAAAACTTTTTAAATTTGCATCGAAGTGATTTCATATACATTTTTCAATTTTTGGATATAAATAAAACCCGAAAATCTTAATTTTTTGGTTCATAGCCATGTGTTCGTTTAGTTGAACTTTTTGACTGTATAAGCAATAGAATGAAAACAGTTTTACACCGCTTGCTTTGGTAAGTATAGTCTTTAATTTAACGACGACAAAAAATAAGATGGGGAAAAATGCGTCAAAAATTGGGGTTAAAAAACTATTCCAGCCAAATAGGGAACTATACTTTTGAGGTGTCGTCAAATCGAAGTCCGAGTGTGGTCATGTTGAGCACTAGCTAGAGTAGCTGATCGAAACACCTAGCAACTTACAGAGGCAAGTAAGACTAGAGATCACAATCATTGCAGCAGTCTATGGGAATTTTCAGTCAGAGCATAGACACACCCAGCAAAGCAATACTTTCAAAGATCACAGGAAAATAAAGCACCAAAGCTTCATCCTATCATACAACAACACACAACAACACCATATAACGCCGAGCCAGAGGCCCAGCAATCCAAAATTTGATCGAACACTCCGAAGAGGTTCGGCTCGAATAGAAACCTTTAGGAATCTATATTGATTCGAGTATGCTATTAGCTTTTGACTATTCATAGTTTTCCTATTCTACATCGGGCTGGGTTTGACGTCTTATCAAAAGGTTAGAGACTAAAATACTCTTTCCTATACGTAAATTGACTCAAAGTTCAGGTGGCCATACCATACGAGCAACCATACTTACCGTATTTTCTTTGATACAGCGGCACACTCCTGAAATGGTTAGCTTTGACAAATAATTAGTGGTGCCGCTTTATTAGAGAAAAAGTGGTATATGCGAAACCAACTATTTTGGAATAACAATTGCATTATTCCTTTTTCTATAACCAAAATAGACTAAGTTGCAATGACCCAATGATTGTCAATATTTGGCCTCTTTTTTTTAAATTTATGCACTGCCACTAAGGGCATGCTTTCCAAAATTTACAAGTCTACCGCTTATTCGGGCAGAAACATTCAAGTACCTCAAATTTGGGTAATTAAACCGAAAAAGCAGGATTAGAGGAAGCCAATGAAAAATAGCTAAGTTCATAAAGTGATAGGGTTCGCCTTGTCTTCCTAGCACACTATTTAGAGAAGCAGAAAAGCGAGATAGACAGTAAAAAAGATGGAAAAATATAAATAAGAGCATCCCTTCTTCAACCTCGCTTACGACCATACCACGTTGAAAGTACGCCATCCCGTCCGATCTGGCAATGTCAAGCAACGTTGGGCTCGACTAGTACTTGGATCGGAGACGTCCTGGGAATCTCGGGTGTTGTAAGCCAAAACTTTTTTAAATTTGCATCGAAGTGATTTCATATACATTTTTCAATTTTTGGATATAAATAAAACCCGAAAATCTTAATTTTTTTGTTCATAGCCATGTGTTCGTTTAGTTGAAGTTTTTGACTGTATAAGCAATAGAATGAAAACAGTTTTACACCGCTTTGCTTTGGTAAGTATAGTCTTTAATTTAACGACGACAAAAAATAAGATGGGGAAAAATGCGTCAAAAATTGGGGTTAAAAAACTATTCCAGCCAAATAGGGAACTATACTTTTGAGGTGTCGTCAAATCGAAGTCCGAGTGTGGTCATGTTTAGCACTAGCTAGAGTAGCTGATCGAAACACCTAGCAACTTACAGAGGCAAGTAAGACTAGAGATCACAATCATTGCAGCAGTCTATGGAATTTTCAGTCAGAGCATAGACCACACCCAGCAAAGCAATACTTTCAAAGATCACAGGAAAATAAAGCACCAAAGCTTCATCCTATCATACAACAACACACAACAACACCATATAACGCCGAGCCAGAGGCCCAGCAATCCAAAATTGATCGAACACTCCGAAGAGGTTCGGCTCGAATAGAAACCTTTAGGAATCTATATTGATTCGAATGTGCTATTAGCTTTTGACTATTCATAGTTTTCCTATTCTACATCGGGCTGGGTTTGACGTCTTATCAAAAGGTTAGAGACTAAAATACTCTTTCCTATACGTAAATTGACTCAAAGTTCAGGTGGCCATACCATACGAGCAACCATACTTACCGTATTTCTTTGATACAGCGGCACACTCCTGAAATGGTTAGCTTTGACAAATAATTAGTGGTGCCGCTTTATTAGAGAAAAAGTGGTATATGCGAAACCAACTATTTTGGAATAACAATTGCATTATTCCTTTTTCTATAACCAAAATAGACTAAGTTGCAATGACCCAATGATTGTCAATATTTGGCCTCTTTTTTTTAAATTTATGCACTGCCACTAAGGGCGATGCTTTCCAAAATTTACAAGTCTACCGCTTATTCGGGCAGAAACATTCAAGTACCTCAAATTTGGGTAATTAAACCGAAAAAGCAGGATTAGAGGAAGCCAATGAAAAATAGCTAAGTTCATAAAGTGATAGGGTTCGCCTTGTCTTCCTAGCACACTATTTAGAGAAGCAGAAAAGCGAGATAGACAGTAAAAAAGATGGAAAATATAAATAAGAGCATCCCTTCTTCAACCTCGCTTACGACCATACCACGTTGAAAGTACGCCATCCCGTCCGATCTGGCAATGTCAAGCAACGTTGGGCTCGACTAGTACTTGGATCGGAGACGTCCTGGGAATCTCGGGTGTTGTAAGCCAAAAACTTTTTTAAATTTGCATCGAAGTGATTTCATATACATTTTTCAATTTTTGGATATAAATAAAACCCGAAAATCTTAATTTTTTGGTTCATAGCCATGTGTTCGTTTAGTTGAAGTTTTTGACTGTATAA
Organism: Ditylenchus dipsaci; assembly: GCA_004194705.1. Classification (NCBI taxonomy): domain Eukaryota; kingdom Metazoa; phylum Nematoda; class Chromadorea; order Rhabditida; family Anguinidae; genus Ditylenchus; species Ditylenchus dipsaci. The sequence continues at coordinate 49,202 of SADC01000892.1, read as the reverse complement.
GCAATAGAATGAAAACAGTTTTACACCGCTTTGCTTTGGTAAGTATAGTCTTTAATTTAACGACGACAAAAAATAAGATGGGGAAAAATGCGTCAAAAATTGGGGTTAAAAAACTATTCCAGCCAAATAGGGAACTATACTTTTGAGGTGTCGTCAAATCGAAGTCCGAGTGTGGTCATGTTTAGCACTAGCTAGAGTAGCTGATCGAAACACCTAGCAACTTACAGAGGCAAGTAAGACTAGAGATCACAATCATTGCAGCAGTCTATGGGAATTTTCAGTCAGAGCATAGACCACACCCAGCAAAGCAATACTTTCAAAGATCACAGGAAAATAAAGCACCAAAGCTTCATCCTATCATACAACAACACACAACAACACCATATAACGCCGAGCCAGAGGCCCAGCAATCCAAAATTTGATCGAACACTCCGAAGAGGTTCGGCTCGAATAGAAACCTTTAGGAATCTATATTGATTCGAGTGTGCTATTAGCTTTTGACTATTCATAGTTTTTCCTATTCTACATCGGGCTGGGTTTGACGTCTTATCAAAAGGTTAGAGACTAAAATACTCTTTCCTATACGTAAATTGACTCAAAGTTCAGGTGGCCATACCATACGAGCAACCATACTTACCGTATTTTCTTTGATACAGCGGCACACTCCTGAAATGGTTAGCTTTGACAAATAATTAGTGGTGCCGCTTTATTAGAGAAAAAGTGGTATATGCGAAACCAACTATTTTGGAATAACAATTGCATTATTCCTTTTTCTATAACCAAAATAGACTAAGTTGCAATGACCCAATGATTGTTCCAAAAAAAACTTGTTTGTTTTTTATCTTTACCTAGGTCATTAATGTCACTACCGCATAGCCTAGGTCACAGGTTCGAGTCTTCCTGGGTGAGCATCCTTTTTTTTACTCGATTTTTCCACGTTTTTTTTAAATAGCTATGAAATGAGCAAGGATAAGAAATTGTGGCTAAAGTATAGAATGTGTGAAACGCCAGAAAGCGTCCGAAATGATGATTTTCGGGTGTTTTGATCACTTAAAGGTGCTCAAAAGACGTTTTGAGGTGCCGCAAGACGCTTTTGGACATAAAAAAATTTTGACCAGAAATTGACTTATTGTCTTGGTCTCCAGTGTACGACATTTGTGCTGTTTTACAGCACATTGTGCAGCTTTTAATTCGAGCTGTGATGTTTTTTATGCTGTAAAGCAGCACAAATGTCGTACTCTGTTGGTCCCCCTTATGTGTCAAAAACTGTCAAATTCTAAATGTTTTGTACATTCAATATTTATTCGGCGTCAACCCAAGCCTCAAAGTCCCCGTCGCCCGCGCAAGGGCGACCTCTTTCTCTTCGGTCTTTTCTACCCTGTCTCCTACCTCCTGGTATCTTCTACCCTGTCTCCTATCTCCTGGTGTCTTCCAGCCTTGGTGTCCTCCGCTATCGTCCCCGTGTTACTTCTACAGAAGTTGGGTCAGCCCTTGTCCCGGGCATGTCAACTCCCGGGCTTTATTTTTTCTAAAGCAGCGTAGAGCGTTAGGCTTTAGGCTTAGGTGCGCTGGTAATACAGGTTAGAGATGCGAGCACAAATCTCCCCCTGGAGATGAGTTCGAGATTATAGTTTTTTATTTGTTTACTGCACATTGCTTAGGCTTAGAATTTGACAATTTTTGACACATGGGGGGACCGAGACAAAAAGTGAATTTTTGGTCAAAATTTTTTTATGTCTTAAAGTGGCCTTCCGCCACCTAAAAACTTGTTTTAAGCACGTTTTAGTGGTCAAAAGTTTTGACTCAAAAACACCCGAAAATCATCATTTTGGACGATTTCGGGCGTTTCACACATTCTATACTCCTACCGAAATTTGGATAGCATGCCTCTTTAAATCCCATTTTCAGTGGGAAAAATCGAACTTTAAATTACTTCTACGTAGGGTTGCTAGGTGATTTTTAGTGGATGTTAAGGGGGGGACACGGTCATTTCCCCGAAAAATCATTTCCCCGAAAAGTTCATTTCCCCGAAAGTATCATTTCCCCGAAAAGTTCATTTCCCCGAAAAGTACGTTTCCCCGAAAAGTTCATTCCCCCGAAAATGTTTGAATAATATATAATAGCTGTGTTAGAAGGTGTTTCACTAAAGTCAATTACGGGCAATGGATTTTTGCTGGTAATTTCGTAACGCTAGTTGAAAAAAATAGGTAAGCAAAAAATTTTATTGTGTAATATCACAATCAATCAAGAATCAAGACAAAAGAAGATTTTCAAATATCATTCATAACATAATTGTTAGCCAACCCTTTCAAAAAATCTTCGGTGCTGCGCTCTCATATTCCTCCACGATTCTGAGAATGCGAGCGTCCGCTTCTTTGTAGACGGTCCGCTTCCCCTTTTGACGCTTTCCAGCTTGCCATTGCAGATATTTTTGATCGCGCCCCTGCTGAACTTTTTTGAGACAATTGACGAAGTTCCAAAATCCGGGATGACAGACGTCCAACTCCATTTGAATCCTGTGATTCGCTGCCTCTGCGTAGTTGTTAGTTCGGTGGTTACCGTTGAGCGTGCGTTCATAGACGTTCCAAAGCGGATGAGCAAACATTGGGACCATCATATTTTCGCGCCTGTTGACAAACCCTAAAACAGCATAGTAAACCGATTGAATTAAGCAGTAAAATAGTCACATACCGATGTAGTACTTTTGGAACCAATCAAGAATAGGATCGAGTTCTTCCGGCAGCAATTCTTCTAGCTCAGCAAAGACGGGCATCACATCCTCTGGTTTGACAAAAGCCATAGCTGTTATCATCCCTTAATTTTTTTATGTCAAACCAGAGTCGAAAATTTTACCATTACCACAACAAACCTGTTGAAACGGAGCGGGAGTTATTTTGAATGTCCCGTCCATGAAACTACCTTCATATTTCCTGACCAATTTTTGTTGCTTGTGCGACCAAAGAGCAATAGCCTTAAAACTAAAATCATCCTTGCAAAATATTTTCGATTATTACCTGTTTCCACTCTGATCAAATTCATCTCCTAGCAGAAAAAGCTCCGGATCGTTTTTGGCAAAAGTGTAGTTCTTGGCAGCTTCAGGAAAAACAGATACCATTTCAATCGCAGCAAGGGTTCTTTGAGTGGCATTTTTTTTTTTCTCTGGACTGTTTTTCTTGATGCACTTTTGTCGAGTTTAGCTTGAACTGCCTCCTCCACGCCAATCAAAACTCTGTTGAAAATTTGCGCTGGACGCTAAACGTAGAGTCTTAATAAGCACCTTGTCTTAAACAATCTCACCTCGAGTGTATTGACAGCAGAATCCTTGATTGTGTTTTCAATAGCTCGAACAGAAACTTCTGTTGCTGACTTGTTGTGACTGTGAACCCCGACTGTCTTCAAGATTACTCCTGTGCCCGTGATGGTGTGAATTCTAGCTTTGCATCCGCATTCGTCGACCTTGTCGCATTCCCAGTATGTTTTGGTTTGTACGATTTCTCTTCCAGTAAGTGTAGCCTTCATGGATAAGCACTTTCTTGTTTCTATTGGAGTTCGACTGAATAAAAACCTAAAAAAGGTTATCAGCACTTAAAAAAGTATCAAATTAGTTACCGCCTGGATAACAGCTGTTGGCAATTCAGTCTCTTGATTGTTTGGCTGTACCACCACTTCATCCTGCTGTTCTTCATCACTTTGATTGCTGTAAACATCATAGCCATCATCTACTCTTCTAGAACTCTTTGGAACACGTGAGCCATAGCCATAACACTTCTAAAAACTTTTCATAAAATGTACTGAAAAATTAACATCTTAAAAAAGGGACAAACAGGCAGAAGTAACAGACAAGACGAAATATCAACTCGAGATTTATCTGTTTGACAAATTTTTGTTCATAACACAACTTTATTGAAATTACAAATATTTTCGGGAAACGTACTTTCGGGGAAATGAACTTTTAGGGGAAATGATACTTTTCGGGGAAATGAACTTTTCGGGGAAACGTACTTTTCGGGGAAATGATTTTTCGGGGAAACGATACGTACCCGTTAAGGGTATGATTCACATGTCAAATTTACATTTAAAATTAACGCGTCAATCTGATTCACATGTAAATTCACGCCTTCTTAAATTTTCAAGTAAATCAAATGGATTTCTGAATTCACCCGTCCATCAGGTGGACGCCTTAATTCACATCGTCGAAGTGTTAATCAACAAAGGTATCAGAAGGATAAGATAAAGTTAAAGTCATTCTGGCTTGTTTCAGTAGAGTAGTTTGCCAATATATGTCATTTTGTGACTTAATAATACAAAGGGGGGATCCACAGGGGGGGGGGGTATCATGGATTTTAGTCAAATTTGAAAAATTTGAATTCGCGCCTTTTGAACTTTGAAGGATTAAGGGCTGTGTAGGGAGGGGAAGGGAATAAAAGGGGGCCACTTTTATGGCAGAACGTTAGAAAAAACATATATTGCTATATTCTGGCTGTCTTACCATGTTTTTTAACTGAGCCGTGGCAAAAAGAGCCTCTATATGCATTTTATGATCAAGAGTACTACTCTGAATCATGTCTAAGGTAAGTGAGTGCGCGCATCTCTAACTCTCAAGCCCCCTGCGCCCCCTTCGGGGCGCAGGAGGCTTGGGGCTTGGAGTTCAGATGCGCACACACACATACCTTAGACACAAATCACTCGAAAAGGACAAGCCCCCTGCGCCCCGAAGGGGGCGCAGAAGGCTTGAGAGTTAGGGATGCTTAGAAACATGTGGAAAAAATAATGAAACTTAAGAAATCAAAAAAAAAAAAAAAAAACGACAGTCGGTCAGAGGGACTCGAACCCTCGACTGGAGATGGTAGGCGCTGAAACCCATCCCACTGCGTCATCCCGACACACTTGGTCTGGGACTAAAATTGCTTATATACGCAAAATTTATTTTTTTTATTTTAATTTTTTATAAAAGGAAACCGCAAAATTGTTTCGTGAATGAACTAACTCAGCCTTGTTTATGTCTTGACATAAAATGCTAGGCAGCCTGCAACCAACAGATCTCTTTGTACAATTCTGAAGCCATCAAACTTCTGTAAAACTAAAATTGATTCGCATTTAAAGTTCTATTTTTTCATGACAAAAGCTCACTTCTAGGGTTACAAAAGCAGAAGTTATTTTTTGCATTCTGTGGGAACAGTCGCACGGAGTTTTTTTCATGAAAAAAATTAATTTTCTTTAGATACAGCAATCAGAAGCATGCATGGACTCATAGCTGCGCGCTGTCCAAAAAATAGCGCCAGCGCCGGCGCCGGCAATTTTCAAAATTGAGCGCCAGCGCCGGAAAAAGCGCCAGCGCCGGCGCCAGAGCAGCCAAATTGAAAAATCGCGCCGGCGCCAGCGCCGGTTTTTGAACGAAGAAAAAATCGCGCCGGCGCCAGCGCCGGCGCGATTTTGCTGGCGCCGTAAAAAGCGCCGGCGCACTCAAAAGCGGCTTTCTACAAATTAGTATTGCCCTATATTTATCACCAAAATTAGAAGTCTTAAGGTATACTGGAAAAAATTTCTAACTCTTTGTGGAGTAAAATCTGTCAAAGAATTAGGAATAAAAGTGCTTAGTACGTTTTGGATAGTGATAGTAGCCGATCAGGCCACAAGGCCAGAAAAAATAGCCAAGGAAATGAAAAAACAAAACGATGTTCTTGAAGGACTTATTGAATGAAACACGTATTGTTGCATATTCAAGTAACACACTAGGAAATTTATATTTTTGAAGAAGTTCATAAATTAAAGAATTGGCATGAACTTGTTTTACAACAACAATGACTTAATACAAAACAAAAAAGCGACAGTTTAGCAATTCGTGAAAATTTGCGCACCGGTGCCAGCGCCGGTCTATTCACCATTTCACGCCAGCGCCGGCGCCAGCGCCGGCCTAGCCAGAAAAAATTTCGCGAGCGCCGGCGCCAGCGCCGGTCTAGTCAAAAAAATTTGACGAGCGCCGGCGCCAGCGCCGGCCTAGTCAAAATATTCGCGCCAGCGCCGGAAAAAGCGCCGGCGCTATGAGCGCCCGGCGCTTAAAAAGCGCCGGGCGCCGCCGCTGGCGCTGCTAGCGCCGGCGCTGGCGCTGGCGCTCGCGCAGCTATGCATGGACTTGCTTCGAAAACTGCAAGATTTTAATAGCAACCAAAATGAGTACGGCGCAGAAGAAATCAAAGAAATAATTTGTTTTGAAGAAATAGACTGAAACGCCCTTTACAGTCACTTTGCACACACAGACAGGCATCTTGGAGACAGGGGCAAATTTTTGTATGATGTGTCAACTATTGACGAGCACAACCTAATACAATACAAAGTCGAGAGAAGATTGAGAATTTGCCGGCAACAAACCACGGACGAATAAGAAGCTTACATTAGAGAGCATGTTAAAGAGATTCAAGATGTGAGTAAAAATTTCGCCGTCTACAAAATAAACCAATTCAACACTGACATGACCAACTGACATTAGTCCCAACTGACATGACCCATCTGACATTAGTCTCAACTGACATGACCCAACAGACATAGTTTAAACAGGCTCTAGGTAAATTGAACCTATACAAATTGAACCTAGGTAAATTACCTGAGGTAAATTGAAACCTATACAAATTGAACCTAGGTAATATTTGAACCTGAGGTAAATTGAACCTGAGGTAAATTAAACCTAGGTAAATGAACCTGAGGTAATGAACCTGAGGTAAATTGAACCTTAAATTTGTCTTGAAGACGTTTTTTATCAGAACTATTTTTAATTTTTCCGGCGTATAAAAAGTAACCATATTCTCGGTGATAGGTAAGCACCCAAAAGGGAGAATACCACAAGAATATTAGGTCGATTCCATAGTAAAAGTCGACCTAATACCTAAAAGCATTTTTCTGGTTGCGCTACCCAGGTCTCTCTCATCTAGATAGTGTACTTTGGGTGATAGTTGCTGGTAGTTTAGTGGTTGAAGTATATATAGACGCCAAAGTGCTGGCAACTAAGTGTCGGTCATCATTTGACATATAGTCCTTTCCACTTTTTGCCAATTGTTGAACTTTCTTTTAGTAGTTCGAAATGGAGTTGCTTTAAAGGCGAGAAGAAAAAAACCGATGGGTCATTTTGAGAAATATCCATACTGGCGAAAAGAGCAATAGGAAAGCGAAAATTTTCTGGCACTGCATTTTCAACAAGCTGGAGTGGATAGAAAGTAAATAGCAAATGCCCAGATATTTTAAAAAACCTTTTGTAATATTTTTGGTTTTCATGGCATATTCAAATAGGAAGAGCTTTAAATTTCGATGGCATGGTGAAAGTGACGTCTCACATTCATTACGCCGGAGGATCAAGGTGGAACAAATCAAAATGCAAGGGGCAGTGCATAAGCAAGCCAAAGAAATCCTCGGGTAACTGGGTTCTAGTGGTATTCATTTTCAGATGATAATATGCGTAATAGATTTGTTCAGGGGGTGAACACTGTTATGGAAAGATTGGTTTATTATGATTCACTTCCTCGGGGATGGCACAGAAAACACAAGCCTAGAGGGCTGCCTAATCAATAAAATTTTTTGGAAGCATTTACTTTGACCAACAATAATTTAGGGGGTTCTTGCAAAAATATGCGATCGAGAATGGCTACGAAGCTTTGGATCCTGCTAACTGATACGATTTTGCCCAAAAAGTATGCTTTTATTTCTGATTGGTTGACAATTTAAAGTTTACAGTGAATTCCCTGCATACATTTGATAGTGGAGTTTTCATTTGCCATCACTCAAAGTGCTTATCTCGTGGCGAGCAATTTCACTTCACTAAAGCACTGATGGACGGAATTCGTAAAGAAATGAGTAAAGAAATCACGAGTGGAACACTGTTCTAACTTTCGAATAATTGTTTGATGATGATTGTCTTATGTTTGAATGTAGTGAAGTGGTTCGAATAAAATTTATTTTTAAAAAAAATTAAGTAGGGTCGCATTCGGCCGATTAGCAGAACCGGTCGGTTAACCGAAAACGGGTTTATAAAGACGCGGATTTTTAAACCATCCGATCTAAAAAGCCGACCAAATAAAACCATAGATATAAGGATAAAATAATTAGAGAGAGAAAGTAGTTTGGAAACATAATATAAAAAATTTCCAGGTGTCATCTTGATTCACCACCTGTACTCGGATATAGATTGAGGGACCAAAATTTAACAGACAAAGGCTTACTGGTCTTATGAAAGTTAGCTCAGGACTGTTATTCCAGAAAAAAATGATGTTTACCAGCACCAGGATTCGAAACTGTGACTTCAGAATTTAGTTGCGCCGATTTAACACGGGTAAGTTTACCGGCGAGAATTCATCACCACGGTGAATATGCTACCTCCCTTGAAACACTGTGATCTGGCGACCCAACTGGAAAAAAATTCTCATTTGATAATAAAAAATCCTTTCAAGACAAATTTTGAGGTTTAATTTACCTCAGAGGTTCAATTTACCTCAGAGGTTCAATTTACCTCAGGTTCTTTACCTAGGTTCAATTTGTATAGGTTCAATTTGTATAGGTTCAATTTGTATAGGTTCAATTTGTATAAGTTCAATACACCGCCACCCTTTTAAAAAACCTGTGAATGTTATATGCCTTAACACGAGAAACTAATGTTTGGAAATCATTTCTTTTTTATTTAGTTGGTCGAATATATTTTTCGCTTTGTAACCTTGTTTGTTGAGTGATTTTTGTTCAAATTTTTAATTTTCAGATGTCCGAAATCGTCTTTCACTTACAAACAGCGTGTTGGAAGCGAGAAAATAACGATAACCGAATGCGCAGCAGATCGCTCGAAATGCTTCACCTGGTCCATCAACAGCAGCAATCCGTTCGCAAGAATCATCTACTATCGCTGCACGGGATGCTATCGCAATGCGAGTAAAGTGAAAGATGGACAATGTGCCGGTCGACAACTAACCACTGCTAGTCAGAAAAGATGAATAAAGATTTGTATCAATAGTTTGTTATAGGTCAATGGACTTGCAATCAGAGGAGCATGTCGGTGGGATTAGCTACTGGCACTCCTACCTGCACCACACGTTCGAGGTTTGTAAGTGCTCTCAACGCTTAGAGAAATAATTCTCTTCGGTACTTATAGGCTCTATAAAAGTGACCCCTGTTTTGTCCCTTCTCCTTCTAATACAGCCCTTGATCCATCTGAAAAATACTTTTTGATCTTTTTTATAGCAAATTATTGCTTAAAAAGAAGTTTTTATCATTCCTGAAAATCTTGATTTTTTTGGGGTGGGGTGGGGGTTATAATCGAGTAGTTTCTAAGATTGGAGGGCGGTATTGCGACCAGCAGTTTTTTTTCGGGGCAGGCGGGGGGGGGGGGGCGGTGTGGATTTTTAAACCGAGTAGCGCTCAAAAAGCATAACAGGCATAACGGACCACTCAGAATGGCGACACTCACGGCCGACCCAAATACTATACAGAGATTACATAACGAAAATAGTTAATGGCTGTTGCAAAAAAGTTACATGCATTTTTTTTCACAAAAATTCGATGATCTAAAAATAAATCTAAATATGAAATGCATTTCTCGTGTTGTACTTAACGAAAATGAAAAAATTTTGATCACAGCATCATTCAGATAAATCTTTTTATCTCGGTTGCAGTATAGAAATCCTCCTCCACGGGACTGATCAGATCGAGGAATAACATCATATTCGTGTTTCTCGACCCCGATTTCATGAGAAAGCCGGCTGTTTTTTTAATTCTGAGAAAAAAAAAATTTTTCGAACCACAGGGGGGTATCATGGTTTTTTAGTCAAAATTTGAAAAATTTGAATTGGCGCCTTTTGAATTAAAGGATTGAGGGCTGTATTGGGAGGGGAAGGGAATAAGAGGGGCCACTTTTATGGCAGAACGTTAAAAATTCAAATTTGTATTCCTCGATTGCCTCACCATGTTTTTCAACTGGGCCGTGGCAAAAAGATACTCTATCTGCGTTTTATGGTCAAGAGTACTTCTCGGAATCATGTCTAAGGTAAGTGAGTGCGCGCATCTCTAACTCTCGAGAAACACGAATATGATGTTATATCCTCGATCTGATCAGTCCCCGTGGGGGGGATTCGAAACTGCAACCCATAATGTAGCTCAGTGTATGTTAGTATGAGAGTCCGTTCAATTGTAAGACCAATTTCGGAACACACCCTTCGGTCGATTTCGGAAGACACCCTTTGATTAAATAAACTTAGGGACCAAGGTAATTTTTTATAAAATTAAAAAAATTGCATTTGTTCCCAAAGCTTTTTCAAATTTACATGAGAAATTAAGATTTTGTGGAAAAACTGTTGTAGAACAAAGTGTAATTCAAAAAAAAATCGAAAAAAGCATCGACAGTTGGTTAATGGGAGAGCCAATGGTTAAAACGGGACCGAGATTGGACATACGTTAATGAGAGTTTATGTTTATAGAGAAGGTCATTTTGCCTTAGTTCTATTCAAGCCAACCAAATCTTAGCCAGCCGTATGTTACTGGAAGAGCATGTCAATTAGTGACTTGACTGATTAGGTTCCTCAACATGCAGACTTGATTTCAATTTCCATTAATCAACTTGCTGTTTTTTTGACAAATTTAAGATTGAATCACAAAATGATGTTTATTGCATGGACAGACAACAAACTAGTTCGGATAGATGTTTAAAAAGCTTATTGTCTTTGTTTTAATTTTAAAGAGTCCATCCGCCAGGCGTTCCTGGATCGTAACTAGCCTCAGCATTACTGGGTCCAGCATTACTAGGTCCAGCTTCTTGAATGTTCACATGTACTTCTACTGTAGATCCGTCTCTGATATATTTGTCCTTAACATATCCCTCGTACTGTATGTATAGGTATGTCCTATAAGATTGAAAAAAAATGAAAACTTAGCTTTTTTTCCAATACATTGAGTAAAAAATTAACTGTTGCTCGATATATTTTTGTTTTTCTAAACATGCGAAAAAGTTCTTAATATTTTTGTTAGCTGACTGGTGAGTTTTTTTTTAAATTCACTGCTAATGAAAATAAATTTATAATAAAAGAAGGCTACCTAGAATTATGATGATTTAAGTACATATTTTTATCGTAAACAAATCAAATGCTTGAAGAGTTAAATAAACTTGTAATTTACCATTGTGTTTTATTTCTACAGATATTATGTGACTTGCGGGAAAAGAACACGCCACCAATAATTCAGAGGCAAATTTTGTAAATTTAACGGTGTTCCGACCGTCAATGGAGTTGTGTTTGTTAATGCTCCATTTTTGTAACACTGAACATGCAAATTGATTGCAGAAATCCTAAAAAATTGCAAAACTACAGTCAAATTTGGATGTATTGACACTTTTCAGTTTTTTTTCGTCTAGGGTCAGACACTCTTTTACTCAAATTTCGAAAGTATTTTATTATCCCTGTCCATAGTCGAGGTCAAGTTTCAAGGTCAACTTTTTTTTTTCAAATTCTGAAAACGTCAATATTTTTCTTAAAATTTCTGTATTTTTATGTAAATGACCCTAGGGCAACTTTGTGTGCTGTGTACGAAAATTGAGACAGTTTTTTTGAGTGATTTTTGAAAATCTGACGTATGAAAATTGGTACGGAAAAAAAGTTGAGGGGTCAACAGGGGTTAACTTAGGGGTTAACTTTCGCCAAAAAAAATTCAGAGACAAGATTTTATATTTCTGTTAAAGCTATCTTGTAAAGCTTAAAAAGTTGAGAGGGGTTATAATTATCAGATTTGGCACTTTCTCATCAAATAATTGATCTCTCATCACTTAAAAAAAAAATTGACCCCTAAACGTTTTTCAACTCAACTGTGGACAGAGCCATTAGTTTTGATTAGTTAGTCGAGTCCGACAAAAGCAATGACTCTTTTTTCCGATAATATTATGAACTATGAAGAAGCGAACCCCAAATTAATTTGTGGCACTGTGTTTTGAGCTACGAGAAATTCCAAATTTTCAGGCGCATGACCACTCAAAAATGTAGTCAAGGAACAGGACTATTTTTTAAGTGGTCGTAAGCCAAATAATGTTGGGGTTTTTTTGGTAAAAAAATACAATGCCACGAGTGAAAAATTTCCGCAAATCTTCTAATAAGGCCTCATGGGGTCTTATTGAAAGATATATGGTAGTTGGCCCTAACCAGATGTAAACTGAAATATTACGAAAATTTCTTGTCGAAAAGCTTTATTTCACTACTTACCCTTGAATAAGAAAAGTTAATGCTAAAAATTTCAGCACGTGTTGAAAATACATGGTGTTGATAAAAAAAAAATGCTTTTAATTGATAAAGTTTATCTAAATACAAAGAAATTTAAGAAGAGTTTTAAATAATTTTAAAGAGAATGCTGGAAAACATCTCAAAACTGAGCTTTTAAACAGCCATTTTGGCGTACGCGTCTGAGTGGCACAGTCAAATATTTATGTGGTTTATAGCTTTTTCAAAAAAGACATGTCTCTCTAAGGCTGTTGAAAATTTTTTTGTTTGCAGTGCGCCCGAGTCTGATGTGCACCTAAAGTTGTTGGCAGGGAATAATGATCCCTTCAGCTCAGATATTCACACTATGTTACTTAATTTTTTTTTCAACCCCTGCCCTCTTTTGAGTTTTAAATTTCACAACTTTTCGCAGGTGTTTGTTTTTAGGTGCGTAGGCGTTTGGCCACTTTTGTGTCAGTTTTGGCGTTCTGCCCCATGTTCTGTTTAGCCACGAAGGCTTATTTTTTTCAGCCATTTTGTAATTCGTAAGACATGTTTTGGTCCCTAAGCCCAAGGCTAAGCCTAAGGCCTAACCCTAAGTAGGCTTAAGTAGATAAAACAGAACATAGGGCAGAATCCCATGAATCCAGTAAATAATAGGGTAAATAATAGATGGTACAGTAAATAATAGATGATATTGTTTATATAGGTAAAATTACTACTATTCTATAAGATCTACACGTGTAGCCTAGTGGGTTAGCTTCCCACTTTTACGTTATTACAATTGGCGCAGTCGGCAGGATTCGAACCTACGCGGGCAAAGCCCAATGATTTCCACTCAAGACCAAGAGAGCAATTCAAATATATGGTCATGTTGTGATGACCAATATATTTGAATTGCTCTCTTGGTCTTGAACGGAAATCTATTTGTGCTGTGGTTGTATCACAGCTTCTATAAGTGATTGTTTGTGTCGTATTGCTGTATAGTCTGTTCTGTTATAAAGCTTTAAAAACTATTCTTGTTGTCGGTACTGCTCTAGGCACTACCATTATTCTATCTATTACCGATACAACAGATATTCATGCTGTTCTGGTGCAATGAAGTTATAAAGGGTGTGTCAAAATTATGTTAACATTTAAGAAAAAAATCGGCAGCATAATACCATAGCGGCCCGTTTTCGAAATTTTGGGTGCAAACCCCGAAACGTCCATAAAAAGCCATTATAAGACGCGGACAGCAATTTTTATTCAATACTAAGTACATCTCTCAGACGCGGCCAAAAATAATAACAGAAAACATGACAACAGAAAAACATAACTATAATGGATTCTTGTTAGCGCCAGTTTCTTTGAATCGACCAACCACATTGCTGACCGCTTGCCTTGCCACTCTGAATAGCTGCCGATTGGCACGAACTCAGGACCTCAATGACGAAGAAGGACGAAAACGGCGTGTAGCTGCCATTCCTTGTTTGCAGCAATATCTGCAAATTGATGGAAATTTATTTGATGAACATACCTCGAGCGTGCGCGTAAAATATTAAAAAGAAAGTGGCAGAAATTAATTCAATGGATAACTGAAGACCAATAAGCAAATGGGACGCAAGTGATTAAACAAGCAAAAAACAAGCGTATCGTATAAATAAATGAAAAAAAAACTGAAATTTGAACGAAATTTTTGAGTTTGAAAATTTTAACGTAATTTTTGGACACCCTGTAGGTTATTTGTGTATCGATTTTTGGCGCTACTATAGAATAACCAACCCCCCCCCCCCTAAAAAAAAATCCGACCTTTTAAAATCGCTGTAACTACCCTTGCAAACAACAAGTTTAGGCTTAGCCCTTAGGCTTAGGGTAGGCCAGCGTACGGAAGTTGTGACTAATGAAGAGTTTGCGCATATTTTCCGGGGTCTGGACATAAATTTGGGTACTTTTTACTTAAGTTTTTAAAAGTCGGATTTGGGGGGGGGGGGGTGGGGGTATTCTATAGTAGGGTCCGATTTTTTATAGTGGACTTGCGATTGAGCTTACGCTCAAGGCGGTCCTCATTCTCTACACCAAATGGAGAGATTACTGTATTGTGCTTCTTTATTGTGATGATATTCTTTGCCTGTCAGCCAGACATACATTTGCGTCTGTTTTTGCCACCCACGGTTATAATTTTGTAATTTGGGTTAGTTTAGAGTAATTTAGTGTGGTTTGGGTAATTCAGGTGCTTTAATGGTAACTTGAAAGGTTTTTAAGTAAATTGGGCTGTTTCGAGTTATTTTGATGGTTTGTGGTGTTTGAGGTGGTTTGGAGTAATACAGGGTAATTTGGGGTGATAATGATGGTTTGGGGTGATTTTTGGGATTTGCAATGATTTGGTGTGATTTTGGGTGGTTAGGGATCGTCATGGGGAAATTATGGTGGTTTGGCATGATTCTAGATGGTTCTAGGCAATTTGAGGTGGTTTAGGTGTTTTTTTAGCGACTTGTGATAGTGTTGGATGATTTAAATATTTTGGTTTAAATATTTCTCATTCACCTTGCATAAGATTTTTTGCAAAATATCTTGCCGCTCGCATATGTTCGAATCTTATAAGAAATAGGTGGCTCATTGAAAAGCGTTATTCGAAAGCTCTTCGAAAATCTTGACTAGACTTAGAGATTCGTTCTTGCCCTGAGCAGTTTTAAAGGGCATGAAAAGCAGTTGAAAATTGAACAGAAGAACATGCGGTCCGATGGTCCGACACTTTTTTCGCTGCAAATATTAATTGGTGCAAAAATATTTTTATATGCAAAATGACTTTTTTGCCGCAAAAAAGCTTTTTTTTATGCAAATCGACTTTTTTCGATGCAAATTGTTTGAGTTGTAATTTAATATTTCCTTTATTTTGGCTAGTATTATTTATATCTATTTGCTTCAATTGAGAAGCATTGCTATAAAATTATGGACGCTACTATGATATACCCCAACCATTTTTCCTTCTAAAAGTTAAGTAAAGACTACCCAATTTATGTCCAGACCCCGGAAAATATGCGCAAACTCTTCATTAGTCACAACTTCCGTACGCTGGCCTACCCCCAAGCCTAAGGGCTAAGCCTAAACTCGTTGTTTCAAAGGGTAGTTACAGCAATTTTAAAAGGTCCGATTTCGGGGGGGTTTCTATACCTATATCTACACCTAAAATTAAAAAATATATATTTTGTTATTCTTGCAAGCTAGCAAGCATCTACTTTATTGATTATTTTTCCGTTACCTACCTATTCACACCTGCCTCTATTTTAAATTATTTGAACTCATGCACTACATTTCTTTAAAAGCACTGCATGTACTAAAAATCATTTGTCTGAAAATTTCTTTGATTATTTTCAATGTGTCTGCTAATAAACTAAGAGCATGGGTCGCAAGTTTATGGAGTACTTTTTAAGCCTAATAAACAAGCAAAGAAGCGGTAAAAAAGTAGAAATAAAAAAATCATGATGGAAGTCCCAATGACTTCTTTACCATGTTTTCTTTCTACCAAAATGTGGCTTCACTAGCAACCGAAATAATGAATTATTAAGTAATTGAGCAAGCGAAGCCAGTCAAAGAAATGCATTACTTGCGCGTAGATTGTAAAAATACGGCTTTTAAAAAGTAGTGTAGATATGAGATAAATAATGAGAAAAACCAAATGTTTAATGTCGAAAAAAACCTATCAGCATGTTTGATCAATACTCGCAAACAGTCTTGGCTCATCGACCGGCGTTATCAACCGGTTTATTCGCCGTTGGGCCACCGGTTGATCACCTTTCTCAACCGGTTTGATAAACCAGAAAACAATCTACCGGTTGATGGTGGATGTGACGGTGGATTACCGGATATTTCTATCAACCGGTTGATCAATCGGTGGGAAAAAATCGAGAATTTTACCAAAATTAACCTACAAACTGACCATTTGATCAACCGGTTGATCAACCGAAAATCAATCAACCGGTGGATGGTTGATGGGGCGGTTGATAAAATCCAGGCGTTGCCAAGACTGCTCGCAAGGAATCGGATCTTATAAAGCCATCAACGATTCAGAGTTATCAAGGGCTTTTTTAGTGTATAAAATATTATCAGCTGCAAAAAGTGAAATTCAACACTTCTATGAGACTAACGAAGAGACAGATAATAAAACAAAAGAAAGACTTTATCAAGAGACCAAAATTTTTAAAAATTTGGTCGAGAATATTTTTCCGAGTTAGCTGTTCCATAAAAAAATTATTTTTTTTCTAAGAACTTTGTTGAAAATTTTTTTGAAGGATCATTAAAAAAGTGTTACAAACTTGAAAACAAAAAAACTTTTTTGGTTTATGGATGGTACCTGAACCACCAAGATGAAGCTCAAATTACATGGATACCCCAAAAACCACAAGAAAGTTCCCGAACCACCGAGGTGGGGCCTGAAACACATGGATAGCTCTTAATTAGCAGGATGCTACCGGAACCAAGAAGTAAGGCCCAAATAAAGTGGATACACCACCTCCATCCCAACCAATAGGTGGGATACCGCCAGTGTTTGGAAAAGCCAAAGCAAAACGCAAAGCCAAAGCCAAAAGTGCCGGCCAAAGCCAAAGCCAAAGCCAAAACCAAAGCCAAAAACGAAAAGCCAAAATTTGGCCGGCCAAAATTTGGCTTTGTGTTTTGGCTTCGGTTTTGGCTTTGAAATTGGCCGAACCAAATTTGGCCGGCCAAAATTTGGCTTTGTGTTTTGGCTTTGGTTTTGCTTTGGCTTTGGCCGGCACTTTTGGCTTTGGCTCTGATTTTAGCCTTGGCCAGCTATTTTTGGCTTGACCGTCTGATTTTGGCTTTGGCCTTTTTTCCTTGTATTTTTTGTCGATGGCTTAATTTGGTCAATACCGCATGGAATCCCAAGTAAAAATGAAAAATTCCGGTCTTGAGGGCCTGCAAATTCGGAAATCAGGTCTACATAGCCAAGTTTTTTAGAGTGGCCGAATTGAACAATTTTTAGTAAAAAAGTTTAAGACTCCCTTACTGCTGACTTCGCCTCTCCCAAGGAGGCTGTTTAAATACTCAGGTGGCACCCAAGTAGTGATGCCCATGTAGGGACACCAATACCTATTAACTTCTATCAACTTCTTCTTCATTACCGCGTGATAAACTTTTATTTCCAAGAACACAATTTGTCATAATCTTTTCAACATAATTGGTCATCTAACACAACATTTCACTATTGCAGTAGATGACAAGCTGCGCATTTAAAATCAAATTCTGTTCGATTCCTCCTATTTGTTGTTGCAAGTCCCGCGCTAGAGAATATTCGCTCGATCGGTGCGCTGGTCGCAGGCACACTCAAAACCTCCACTGCAAACATAGCCAGAGCATGGTATTCCTATACGATCACATAACTTATACGGTTATTTCAGGTACAACAAATTACTTACAGTCTCAAACATAGAAGTCCAATAGACCAAAGGATCTACCGTCCACTGTTCTGCACACGATAGAGAGCATTCATTATCCAGGACTTTGATCTGCTCGTGTAGTCTCGTTCTTTCTGGCAGTCTTGTTGGTTTCCTTCATTCGTGAGATCAAACCATCTAACGTGCTGTTTGCATCAGATTTTTGTGCTGGAACTGATTCTGTTCTTAATAAATTGATCTGAAGGAAGCTAAAAAATAGTCACTTAACCCTCAAAAAGAAGATAAGATATTAAATTACAATCTGGAAGATCCATTCAGCTGCACTTTTCAGCTCTTCATCATTCAAGCAGGATGCGGTTTGGGGATCTAAGCTGGAAGCTATTGTAAAAATCGGGTTGAAGGTCACCAAATCTTTTGTAGCATTGTTGAAAATCGGTCTTTGAGAGCTTTCTGCAGGTATTTTGAAAATCTCCACCACCAAACCCACTCTATAATCAATCATGCATCAAAAACTTATAAGAATCAAGATTCAAAAAACCTGCTAATTTTCTAGCACGAAAAACAACGTCTTCAAATATTCTAAGGCATGTGATATCGTAACTGTCCTTTCGCCTGAATCCTGCTTAGCATAGTAATCAATGGCGAGCAGATTTTTTGAATTTCCTCCAACCACTAAAAGGGACAATTTACACTTCAATAAGAGACGAATCACCTACTAAAATCTCATCCGTTGATGGAAGATTGCATTTCTTGCTGCCACTTCATAGATGCTTTCTTTCAACAACAGAACCTCTTTATTACAGCAATAATTGATCCCCAGCGAGTTGTAGACGGCGCTATAACTACTTTGCCGCACTTTCAGCCAATTCCTGAAAAGAAAGGCTTAGCCTTGTAAATGAGATTAGCTTAAAAACACCTTTGTCATAGCATGAGAGTGTTTAAATCTATTAACTGATTGAATCATTTTTTTAGCCAGAGCAGGTATTCCTATGACGATCACATAACTTATACGGTTATTCCAAAATAATGTAACCTGTTATCTCCCAAAGACTTTCTCAGTTTTTTGTAGTAGCCGGTTCCCTTCTACGCATGAGTTTCCATATGTTGGTCCTCCCAATGTTTCTTAATAGCTGAACACTTTGGTAGAAAGTCCTAAATTAATCAAGTAAAAAAACGTTTTGGAATACAACGAAGATAAAAATCTGATACTTTAGCACACTCTTTGCAGACGGCACGTCTCTTCCGCTTTTTTTCCGTTTCATTGAACTTCTCCCATATTGGATCTTTACGAATCTTTGGAGATTGTTGAGAAGCCTCAGACGTAGCTGACGACTGCGAGTCCATATCGATCACTAAAACACGAAAAATTGAGATAATAGTTGAGATATGAATCGTAACAAAGAGAACAGAAAAGGCATTATTAGTACTGAGCCAGGATCGAGTATACTAAATATAGTAACAAAAGCCAAAATTAGACAGCCAAAATCGAAACTCAAAAAAGGCTGGCCAAAGCCAAAAGTGCCGGCCAAAGCAAAAGTGCCGGCCAAACCCAAAAATGCTGGCCAAAATTTGGCTCAGCCAATTTCAAAGCCAAAGCCAAGGCCAAAAACACAAAGCCAAATTTTGGCCGGCCAAAATTTGGCTCGGCCAATTTCAAAGCCAAAACCAAAGCCAAAAACACAAAGCCAAATTTTGGCCGGCCAAAATTTGGCTTTCTATTTTTGGCTTTGGTTTTGGCTTTGGCTTTGGCTTTGGCCTTGGCTTTTCCAAACACTGGATACCGCCCAACTCTCAGGATGGTACCCCAATCACCAAGGTGGGGCCTGAACCACGTGGATACCGTCCCACCACCAGGAAGGGGCCCGAACTACCAGAATGAGGCACGAAACCATCCGGAAGTACCCAAATTACCAGACAGCGCCCGAATCACCAAGGCGGAGCTCCAATCAACAAGATGGGCCCAAACCACAAGGATACCCCCAAACACACAAGGATATGGCTTAAACCAAGTAAAATGTACTCGAATTACCAACATGGCACCCGAACCATCAGGAAAGTACCTGAGGAGGACGGTGGGCGGTAAATTTGTAGGCAGTAGGGAGGAGGTGGTACCCAGGAAGAGGGTGGCCAGGACAAAAAGCCATTTGCATTATTGCCATTTGCAGGACATTTTTAAAAAAGGATGCCACTATATCGAGGTTTCACTTTTTCAACTCAAAATTTGTTTTCTTTTCGGAATCCTTGCGATATTTGACACCAGACTGTCAAAACAGAACTGATTTTTTTTTTAAATAGGGCTAAAAAAAGTGTTGGACCCTAGGCGGAAACGAACTTTTGGGGGTGCCACTATAGCGAGGTTCGACTGTAATGCGATTTTTATTGGGGAAAATAGCGTAAATTCTTTTCTGCCCAAAAGTACCTAAAACCCCCAAAAAACCTGCATGGCGAACCTAAAAATGCGAATTCGTTTCAGGGGTGTTGGCCAGATGAGCGGTGTGATAGCTCAAATGTAGCCAGGAGTTTGCTCTACAACGTAGCTTTTCCCGATTCTATTCAAAAACCGCATAAAAAATGCCGAGAACCATATCCAAATACTATGATTGTTCATGCGCACATAAAAACAGGGAATTTTTCAATTGTTTTTTTTTCTATCTGCGACAAATTTTTTATTAATGACCTGAAATACTTTTAACAGAATGCATAAAAAGTGAAAAACAGGTATTATAAATTTTTTTCTCTTTTGAATTTTAATTTATTTTCCCATGTGTAGATTTTGAGACATTCTGACGTTGTTCTGTTCTGAAGCTCTTCTAAAACCTCATCCTTCCATTCATCAAGGTTACACTTGATCAGTAATTCGTAGGTGCACGCATAAGTTGCTTTCTCAATTTCTAAATTAGTGATATTAGTAACATAGTCAGTCGCCATCGACAAATACGTTGCTACTGACAAAAAAACTATGTTCAAAATATTAATTTTTCCGCCAATGAATTTTCTTTAAAGTGGCATGCTCGCCGCCCATGGAAATATTTTGAAAAGCGGGCACCAGGTCAATTCAAACAAGAATTATTTTAAAATAAATTTCCGCTGAGTACCCTGCAGGAATGAGTAATTAAAAACATATCTTTTCTATAGTAGTATTGGTGGCCTAGTGGGATAGAAGCAGTGAACTGCAAAACTTGGGTGTTGGTTCGATTCCCACTGGAAGTACAATTTTTCCTCGACTTTTCCGAAATTTCGTCAAATTAATTATAGTCTTAATTTTGCTGGTACCCGCCTTTTGAAATATTCCTATCGGCGACGAGCACGTGGGTGTTGCTTTTTTTACTTGTTCTCTTTTCCATACTGCCCCTTGTCTTAATCTTTCTGGTACTTTTATGGCAAAATTAAAACTTAAAATTTAATTTAGATCGGGGAGTTAGAAAAAATATAAGCAAATAGGTCGCGTTTTTCAAAAAAGAGGGTTAGCGGACGGTGATTTTTTTATTGGCCAATAGCACAAAACATCACTGAAAAGGAAACCTTGCAGAGTGTTCGAGCGACATTAAAAAATAGTATTTATAATTTGTTTGATATTCGAAACAGACCTGCAAAACAAGTAGCTTTTACTTAACTTTAAACTGATTTTAACACTAAAACGTTTCAGTGGCCACTTATGCAGGTGGATTCAGTTTTAAACGCTAATTCCAAATACAGTCGCAAAGTTTTGAGGGGTGAAACACCCCCTTGAACAAGACCCTTGAAAATCAGCAAGGGCGAATTTGTTTTGATTGTTTTGTGAGAGTTGTTAGAGAACGAGTATTTAATGTGCCTTCTTTTGGCTGAAAAATGCCTTCTTTTTTTTAGTCACAGCAGCAAGTATATAAGCAATTTTTTTTAAGTGATAAAACCATCATGCAGCCCTGTTTTTTAGTTTCTAACGGCGTATTGGGTGCTGCAACATCTTTGCAAAAAATTGGCAGAGACGATTCGAAATATGAAGCTATTCGGAAAAAATATTTGATTCAAACTTTTACCATTTTATGCTGACTATTAAAAAGATGGTGCGACAAATGATACGCTGTTAGACACCAGAAAACCTACATGATAATTGTATCACTTAAAAAATTGCTAATATACTTGCTGATGTAACTAAAAAAGGAAGGCACTTTTCAGCCAGAAGAAGGCAGATATCTGCCTTCTTCTGGCTGAAATTGTAAATGAAAATGAAATGTAAATGAAAAAAATATCTAGATATAAGATTTATCCTTTTGTTAAATAGGGAGGAGAGTTAGATAGTCTGTTTGAAAGCTGAAATCATGCGTCTTTTGACGACATATTGCTTTGGCATTTACTACAATAAAATTTAAGATTTCCGGTCTAACAAAACATTCGTGTTAGTTCTCAAGAACTATGTCAGTACTTACATGTGCAAAATTTTTTGATAAGGCCGTCAATTTTGTGAACGGTATATACAGGGGTTCAAATAAAAAATTTCAATAAAAGGACATTTGGGTAAAAAAAAGGACATTCTGACTGTTTTTGAAGTGAAAAGGTCATTTTATTCAGTGCTTGTTGCCATTTTATAGCGAAAAAAAATTTTTTTGACTAAATTTTTAAAAATAAAAAAAGATTTGGGGTGTCAAAAAAAGGACAAATCTTTTTAAAAAGGACGATTCAAAGCCTTGGGTATATACCATGTGATATGAATTTACAGCTTTGTTGAAAAAATGAGTTGAAAAAATTTTGCGAAAAAAATCAACAGGGGGGACCAAGGCAATTTTTTTGTGGGAGGGTTGCAAACACATATTGAGCCAAATCACCAATGGAACACCAAATAAGAGTTTTTATAAATATGCAACAACTGACCTCTTTGACGATTTGAATTAGCTTATTGAATTTTTCTTGGTTGATTTTGTTAAAGTAGTGTATGCACAAGTTTTGGCTGTCTCGTAAACTGCTACTGGAGTGCAAATACTCAGCAATATCACTAGGTTCACACAAAAACCCTTCTAATTTAAGTTTTTTGTAGTTAAGAGTTAAAAGATGCAATAGAAAAGATCTTCCTATTTGTAGTTCTGCACCTATTTTGGATAATGTCAGAACTTTTAAGCAATTGGAGCTGTCTACTGGCAAATAAAGTTGGTCCGGACATTCTGTGATTGATCTTCTAAAAGACATACACAAGATTCGACCAGCCCACAGATATTTCATTTGTTCCAGAAGTTGTAATTGGTGATCGATTGAGGGAAATTGTATGAAACTGTATCTGAATCGCAAGTAATTTTTTGCAGAATGCAGTGGAAACATCCGACAGCGATCGTAACCAATTTTTTGAATGTATTTACATATATAAGCACCATCTTTTTGAAGTTGACCTCCAAGATGTCAAGAATTATGAATGGATGACTTGGAAAGTGTTTAGTAATAAATTGCAAAAGTAGATTGCCAACGCAGCTTAGTTTGGTTAGCTCTTCTCTAGTCAGGTAAGTCAGAATTTCGTACATCAGGCTTGGAGGCATGTGATCTGAGATTCAAGCAAGGTCACCATATTTTTTCTAATACAAGATTAGTTGACTATAATTTTTTGAACTATAATCAGTGACTATAACCATGATCAGCGGCTCTGGCTCCGTAACCGAGCAGTATCCAGAGCTGGAGCAAATTTTTCAAAATTGGGAGCTCGGAGCAAGAACCGGAGCGAATTGTTAAAGTTCAGAGCCCGGAGCAAGAGCCGGAGCAAAATTTTTGAAACTAATATTTCAAAGCCAAAACCGGAGCGAAAAATCACAAAAATTCATCACTGACTATAACTACATATTAAGAAATTAATTGAATCATTAACTTTAAGAGCTGGTATATTTTGGGTAGAGTTAATATTTTGCAAAACAGCTTGTGCATTTTCTTAATTTTTTAAAGAAATTTGATTCTTTTGAAGTTTGTTGGAACGCTCAAGAAATTCCAATGCGGTTTGAAAGATATAACACGCCTCGAAACAGAATTTTTGAACATAGAGGCTGAGCCTTTTTGCCCGGGAATTTTGGCTGCGCCATTTTGTCCCGGCACTGTGGCTGTGGAATTTAGCCCCGAAACCGGGCGAAATATGCCATTTACCCCCCAATTGGCCTCGATGGTAAAATTTTTGTTTTGAGGCGTGTTATATGATATACTTAGGTCTTCTATCACAGAGAATACGGTTACAGTCGAGTCTCGATTTCACGGCATCCCTGAGGACCGGCAAATAGTACCGTAAAAGGAAGAGTGCCGTAAAATCAATTTTTCTTTTGTGCATTCATCTCAACAAAATTCAGGCAGGATCGGTCAGGATCCGGGTCGGTTAACCGACCGGTTCGGTTAACCGACCGGGTCGGTTAACCGAACCGGTACAACCCTACTGAAAACGATAAAAAATCTGTTTTGTGATACTTTCTACTTAAAAAGCTGTTTTTTGGGCTAAAAAATTTGACTAAAATTTGACTTTTTGCCTTGGGCTGAGATAGACCATCATACAGGTTACGTGGATACCTCCAAAATGCCGAAAAAAAAGATAGAATTCAAACAGTTTTGTTGACGGGGGCCTACCGCATAAATAAACTCTGGTATGGATACATTTTTATGCATCCAGAGTCACTTTAGAGTGATTTGCGTCTAAGGTATGTGGGTGTGCGCATTTTCAACCCCAAGCCCCCTTTGATAAAAGGTAGTTTATCTTGCTTTCCCGGGTAAAGAGTTAAATTTAAAAAAAACTGCAAAAATCAGGCTTTTAATGTGGAAAAGTATCACAAAAGTATTTTTTATGGGTGAATTCATGGGTAAATTTTTAATAAGTGTCATCGCGAAGGTACCACTAAATCAAAGGGTGCGTTAAAAACGTTTGCCGTAAAATCGGGTCTCGATTCTATTTGTATGTAGTGGTTAAAAATACCTTTGGCAATAACTGTCTGCTTTCCCTTTGATTGCTGATGATTCATTGAGTATTGTCTGAAAATTTAAAAAAGCTACTAGACTGCATATAAAATTTTTCTGTTCCATTAAAAATAATTTTTTATATTCTTATCTTGATAAGATCCTCCTTGAATACTGGCTTGTTCACTTACTTCGGGTTCGAGTTCGAGTTAACACTAAAGGTGTTCACGTTGACAAATATCCGAACTCGAAGTCGAAGGTGTTCACGTACTTCGAGTTCGAGATCGGACTTGAAGTTATTTATGTGACCTAAACACTCAGAATCTCACTTTAGAATGGCCAAAAGATACTGAAATTTGAATTCGGTGGGTTTACTAAACAACGGATCCAAGTTAAACACATGAACGCCTTTAACTTCGAGCTCGAACTCAAATTGCGTGAACAAGCCATTATATACTCTTTTACTATAGCGCCGGATTCTGTAGTCTGTCTGTCATGATTTTTCTGAAATTTATGATTTTTCTTGAACCCTGCGCTGATAGTCTTGTTGCATAGTCAAAGAACCGAAGATCATTTTGACACCAAACTTATAATAAAACTTAAAAAATGGGGTGAAAAAGGTAAGCACCCAGCGGGATCAGAATCTATGATCTAGGTAATGCATATATAGAAGTACTTCTTCCCTTTAAATTGAGAAAATTAAATTTGAAGCAGACTTTTTAGACAAGAAGTATCCATAGAAATTATAACAAACAATTTTGTGAATATATATAGTGCATAAATATAAGCATATCTTTGTCAATGGTATTTGAAAATAAAAAAACTATTTTGAAGTTTGACTGAAACAGAACGCCAAGCCCGGTTTGGTCATTTGACGTGTTTGACACGCCGTCAGGGGGTTATTGGGGTTATTTGTTGTCGTGTGCTGTATTGCTGCCAATAAACATTGATCCCGTTGCTATCACATTTCTATTGAGTAAAAGCCATTTTGATACCAAATTATTGTACAGTCAACTCTCGATAATCCGTCATCTCGCTGGTCCGTCACCTTCGTCACGATTTGGTTGGGTTTGCCTTAAAAAAAGGCAAAACGTCACTCGCTGATCCATCATCTCTATAATCAGTCAACCTTGATAATCCGTCACTTAAAGGGGCATGCTCGCCGCCGATGGAGTATTTCAAAAGGCGGGTACCAGGTCAATTTAAAAAAGAATTATTTTCAAAAACATTTTGTTGAGAATTTGACGGTGAATAAGTAATCAAAAATAGTGTTGATGTCTAGGGGTGCGGGGCGGTTTGCGGGGCGGGTTTTCGATTAAGTGCGGGTAGCGGGTAACCCGCAAAAATAATTGCGGGTTACCGCGGGTTTGCGGGTTTTTCATTGTTCATTTCACGGTTCTAAAAATCGCAACATGACGAAAATTCTGCAAAATTTTGCTTCGAAATTTTTCTTAAAATACTTCCAAATTTTTCTGTATAGTTACAGACTTTTACAATTTGTTGTTTCTTGAACTGTTTATACTGGTTTGCAAGCTTTGTTCATTGACTTAGTTGAATCCAATCGCCTCATTTTATAATTTCTTTAGGTGCCTTTTTGCACGCCAAGTGAACTTCAATCAACAAGAAGGCTCGACTCGTCCGACTACCACATGGGAACAAAATCTGGAATTTGTCAGTGAATATATGACCCCCACTTAGTAATTCCTGTATTATATGGCTTTTCTGTTTATTCTAGGAGATGGTATCTTACAATTCGGAGCAACCGGTGTCGATTGATTTGAATCCCCTCAGCTATTGGCAAAGAGAACCTGTTGCGCTTTCCCATCTTGTCCAAAACTGCTCCTCGCTATCTCTCTGCGCCTTCTACTTCTCACCCAAGTGAGCAGCTATTTAGCCATGCCAGGGACATATTTCACCACAAACGAAGTCAATTGGATCCGTTCAATGCCGAACAACTCATTTTTCTCAATCGTGCTCTCTTGGATGTTAATTTTGTTTATTGATTTTCGGCAATTGTTGTACGTTCTTGAAGCTAATGAAGTTATTTACGGATATATCGCGGGTTTTTAATTATAGCTGTGACATATGCGGGTACCCGCGCGGGTTTTGACATCGTGCGGGTGGGTTTGCGGGGCGGGTTGCGGGTTTACCCGCGGGTAGTCCGCCCGCAATCAACACTAATCAAAAACATTGGCAGTGTTGCGGGCACATTTTTTCACGTACCGGTTAGATAGCGGCGACGGACTGTGAAAGTCGGTCGTCGGTTCGATTCCACTGGAGGTAGAATTTTTCCTCAACTTTTCCGAAATTTCGTCAAATTAATTCTCGTTTGAATTTCGCTGGTACCCGCCTTTCAAAAATATTCCCATCAGCGGCGAGCATGCCCCTTTAAATGGTGAACATTATCAATGACAGACCCCCAAGTGCATTTTGAAGTTTTGAAAAAAAAAGCATGATAATTTATTACCGTATTCGCTCTAATAATCCCACATCTATAATAAACCACAGTCTCTAATAATCCCACAGTAGGAAAATTCGAGCTCGAAATCTGAATTTTTGCATTCTGTATTTGAGTAGTAACGTAAAGAGTGGGAACCTTTCTGCTAGGCTACGCGTGTAGAACTTATAGACATAGTCGTGATTTAACCCATATGTAAGACCGTTTAAAGTATGGAAATTAATTGGGCTTTGTTTGTGTAGGTTGAAATCCTAATTGTGATAACGTCGAAACGAGTACTCTTGACATTTTCATTCACAATTCAGCCCCTCTACTAGATGTATAGAGCTCATGAAGAAAGTCTTTTTTGCCTTTTCAGCCCGCTGTCAAGATTTTCAGCCTATTGAGGCCCACCTCAGCCAGAAAATCCTGAGTAGCCCATTGACTTTTTTGTAGCGAATTCCATAAGCTACAAGATAGCCTAAATATTGTGAAATAAGCCAGAAGTCAATTTTTTAAAATTGCAAAATCTTTGCGCCAAATCAAGAATTTTGAAAACCGCCAAAAATTCATGATTTGAGTGCTTGTACGGGGCAAATCTCAATTTTTTCCCAAACATACCATTGATGTTTAAATGCTCATTTTGTGGTTAATGACCTATATTTGTGCCTTTTAGTGATTACGAAACGATTTGATCAGCATAAAATCGAGGATTGGACTCTGGAAGTTGAAACTCGAAAAATCGCATTCTAAAATTTTCGAAAATTTCAACTTTAACTAATATTTTCTGAAATTTCAATTCATGACTATTTTATCAACAGTATATCAAAATGCAGGTGTTATATGCGCAATGATATAAAATAAATGAATTCTATGATTACAAATCATTTCAGCTCGAAAAAAACAAAAAGATGAAAAAATACCTAAAATTTATGTCAAAATTTCCGAAAATTTCGAGCTTGTACGGCACTAACTCAAAAACTTAAGTTTGCCGGCTGAGTTTGAACTAACCCGGCTAAGCTTAACTTGGCCACCAGCAGGCTGAGGCTGATGGGTCAAGTAATGGTTTAGTATTCCACTGTAAGGTAACATTCAGGTCGGTTAGAAGAGTTAGTACATTAAAACTTACTCTTGATCCTACTCGAGCAGCGAGTAATTTTTGATCCGTGTAGAGTTGAGTTTTACTCCATGTACTACAGTTCTACACGCCAAACTCGAGTTCTGCTTCCGTAATTCGATATCTACTAGAGAGCTTTACCAGAGAACTGGACTTTTTTAATAGGGCGTGTTCTACTCGCCCACTCGGCTTTCTACACCCGAGTTTGACTAGCAAACTGAATTATACTTGAATTGACCAGAATCGTCGCGATCCAACTCGGCTTAGTATTCCAAAACTATTACAAGTAAACTCGATTATTATTAGATTGGTTTCAGTCCTACTTACCTAACTCTAATTTCTAGTCAACGAACTCAAGTTCTACTAGCGACTTTCATGAGCAAGCTCGATTTTTTTGATCATCGTGCTCAGCAGTCTTTTTTACTGCCAGGTGGTCAAACGTTACAGTCAGGAATTCTCGTGTTAATGACAACACACAGATTGCAACCAAAATCATATCTTAAACTCACGATTTTTCGCCAGTTTTGTAGTTGATATCTCATTCTGAGATTCACAAAGATGTTTCAAAGTCACAAAAATTAGAGATATAAAAACGCCACCCAGCGAGATTCCGCGACGGGATTTTTCACCTAGATTGAGACTGGGATCGAGATTTTGTGAACCTACCCAGCAGAACCCCGTACGGGATCCCGGTAAAATGACCGGATTTCAGTTAGCTTAATTAATTTAATTTAAAACATACCTAAAGTTTTCGAAAATTTCAGTCTTTTTATGCAAAAATGCAACATTTTACTGCAAGTCTCTTATACTGTTAACTAAAATATATGATACACCAATGCTAGCATTTTTCAATAATGGCTGCCAGAGATGAGGTGCAAGAAATAAAACAGCTCTCGAAATAACATTACGCTCTCAATTTGACAATTATGCTTGATCCAAGCCTTTTTTACTACAATTTTGAAGCCTTTTTTCCAATTACCGAAAAATCGCAAAGATTTCTGATTTCACTGGCTGCTTTGTAGCAGTAAAACTTTAAAAGTATTATACCGTAAATCCTTTAATAAAAGCCCCCCCCCCCCTTAATTCAAAAAACGTGTCTGTGGCATTGTGTTTTTGACCTATTTCCAAGATCGCTGTCGGGAAAATAACCAACTATTTTGTAGCTCATCTCACTAGCTACAAGATGAATGGTAACTTGTATAAGAGAAGTCTTCAAAAATTGGGTCAAAAATACAATGCCAAGAACACGATTTTGAATCACAGGGGGTCTTATATTAGAGGATTTACGGTATTGAAATTCCAGTCTTACAAGCGAAAAATTCAACCTTTGCAAAAATGTGAATCCTAGTGATTTTGTTAACTGGATGGACATGTTACGTTCGCCAAAAAATCCCAAAAGTGGCCTGAAAGGTATAGGAAATGACGGAATCTTGAACTTGAGGGTTGGATATTAATAAGGTAGAGGTTGATGGTTCTTTATCTGCTTAACTGGAATTCCGGTCTATGATTTAAAAAAAAACTAAAGCCGTGACCGGGATTTTCGAAATTGACCCGGCGGGATTCCGGGACGGGATTTTGCGTCCAATTTCGTCTAACGGGACAGGGTCCCGGCCGGAACCTCGTCCCATTTCTATCTTTAACGAAAATGAATTACTGACCTTATAAATGATGAACATAAGCTTATGAAATTGCGCCAAAACACAATAAGGGGGAGGGGGGGCGAATAGAGTTTTTGAGACAACCTAATATTTGAAGAATTTTACTCAACTTTCAAACACATTTTTCTCACCCAAAATCGACTTTGACGCAGGAAAGGATCTTTATGTCAAATAAGCATTTCCGATTTTCTATCGAATAAAGGGGTTTTTTCTGAATCGCATCGTTACTACCATATGCACCCTTGTTAGAAATTTGAAAAAATTTTTTATAGCTACAAAACACATTATATAACAAACAAATTTTTTATACATAAGTAATTCAAATTTCATGTTGAGCATGAAAAACACTTAGTTTTTTTCAATCCTATGGTTGGCACAATCCACAAGTCAAAGGGCACTGCAACAATTTCATGCCTTTGGGGTAGTCAGTGTTGCTGCAGAAACCATTGGTGTTCCATCGTTGACAACTTAAACAATAAAAAAGTATTTAAACCCAGTGAAAAGAACTTACTCAGCGGTGTTTTTATCTTGACAGGGTGTGTTAGGTGGCAAACAATAGCCACAAGTCTTGCGACAGTCAGTGCTCATAAGACGAGATAATACTAAGTTAAATTTAAAATTTTAATTGGTACAAAAATGCAACATCATTACCACATTCTCACATAGCAAAATATTTTTCACGCAATCCGCGCCATTCAAGTCCACACAGTTGTTCTCTATATTGGAATTTACGTGACCATTAACGTCTGCGGCAATAACGATTTTGAGTTTTCAGACACGCGGGAAACAGGTTTATAGGCTTAACTATTCTATACGCCACCCACTTGATTACACCCCACGCCACTCAGAAATTTGCTATGGTCCAGGAGTGAACACAGCCAGCCCGGGCTTTTAGCGGCCTGGCCCGGGCCGGTCAGGGCCGAATCCCCCCCCCCCATCCAAGCAGGCCGGGCAGAAAAATAGTCCGTGCCGGGCTTGGCCCTGAAGCCCGGTAACGATGAAAGTTGACTGTATCACGAGAGTTGACTGTATTAATTGTTCGTCAATCGACACTTGTACATGAAATCATTGGTCAACCTTATAATTGTCTTAATTTTCTGAAAAATTTACTAAAAAATTATTTTAAAAAATTTCAAAACCAGGCGGAAGAGCGAAAAAATTTAGCCGGGCTTCGGACTTAATGATCCAATGATCTGGAAAAAAATTTGAAAATTTTCGGAATAAGTAGCTGTGAAAGAGGGTAATACATAAATTAACCATGACGTAGAAGTTAATGGTCCTTTTTAATTGATTTTTCTGAAAAAATTTCATGACTCACCGACTGGAGGTATGCCAGCCGGAGGGCTTATTGAGGCACCACCGATCACATTGCTGCTGCACTGTCCACAAGTCTTAGGGCAAGCTTTACGAACACTATTTCTCAGAATTGGATCAATAGAATCACACATATCTTGAAATTCTTTATCTTTGCATTGGGGGATATGATCTCTGAAGAGAAAAAATTTATTTATAGTTCTTATTGCTTTATGATCGAAACAAACTCGCAAAAGGTAGCTCCATTGTAGTCGCAAAGACCGCAAGTACCAGCACATTTTTGGGCCATAATTTCAATGAGTCCAGGCACGCGACATTGGTCTCTTTTGGCATCACATTTAAAAGAAGGATCTGAAAACATACAAAACTTTACAAATCAGTGATAAAATTTTCAGTATAAAAAGGGGCTGGAATGCACTATTACGGACTGGCCATAATTGGCCTCAAACAAAGGTTTAAACAATTGAGCACCTAAAAACCGTGTAGAAACATGTTTTAGGACGTGGCCGACCATTTTTGAAAAAAAAAAATTGACCAAAATCTGACTATTGCATTGGGGGACCAAAGTGATCCACTCGGAGAGGTTCTAAGATGTCTTATTATCCATTTTACCCTGTTTTCTCACTGGAACTTGGCGAAAAGAGTCGTGGCAGGGTTACACTATACCGGCTAGCTCAAAATCGCTCTATATCATGTTTTTTTCACCGTTTCTAGCAGCTGAAGCACGCTTGAAAAATAATTTTAGGTGGCGGACGACACTTTTCAGCAAAAATTTTTTTGACTAAAATTTTACTTTTTGCGTTGGTCCCCCAAGGCAATCCACCGGGAAAGGGTACACGGATGACCAAAAAAATGGTTGGTTTTTTGTTATTTGAATCCGTTTCAGTCACTGTAGCTTTGCAAAAAGAGCTTCTATATGCATTTTCGATCATGAGTCTTGCTTGGAATCATTTCTATGGTGAGTGAGTGCGCGCATCTCTTTCTAGCACCGCGCCCCCTTCGAGGGCTTGGTAGCCTGAATTTGACATGCGCACACCCACATAACCTAGACACAAATCACTCAAAAGTGACTCTAGATGCATGGACGGTGCTTGGAGTTGAGATGCGCACACCCACATACCTTAGACGCAAATCACTCGAAAGTGACTCTGGATGCATGAAAAATGTATTCATACCAAGGTTTTTTCTTGCGGTAGGCCCCAGTATTCAAAAATATGTTCAAATTTTATCTTTTGGGGTGTACAAGTACCCTTTCCGAGTGAATCACCTTGATCCACCAAGGCTAAAAGCCAAATTGTGGTCAAAAAAATTGTCCAAAAATGGTCAGTCACGACCTAAAAAATTTTTTTCACGCGTTTCAGGTGCTAAAACGTTGAAAAACATAATTTAGAGCAATTTACGGTCAAGGCGTAATAGTGCAGTTTAGCCAAAAAAGCCACTTTAGCAAATGTATTTACCTGCATCTTGACACTTGAACTTTTTTCGGCGACAACAGAGATAGCAGTGTCTGGCGCATTTAAGAACATCTTCTGCAATGTCTTGATCTGCTGTAAATAATAAAAAAAAATAATTTAGTAATTTTTAATTAATATACTAGTGTCGCAATTGTATGGAGTCGGATCAGGCGACTGACTAGTACCATCTGGTCTTGTAACTGGGCCAGCTTTCCCAACTAACGCCCTAGCTGTAGCTTCAGCTGTTGGGCTATCTTTACCAAACATGCCTGCACATGCTTCTTTCGGTACTTCATCAACGCAGTCAAATGAAACACTCGAAAAAGCTTGTTTTCGTATCTAGACAAAAATCGTCTAGCTCCTGAGAAAACACAAAAGTTTGCACTGTTAATAAAAATATAATAACAAATTCTATCGCAAAAAAAGCATCGTTTTTAATACTGCTTAGCATTTTAGGGATTTTTAACAAAATAAACAATGATGACGAAGTCAAATCTAAAAAAGTAATAGTAAAGATTGAATAAAAAATATTTATGTCAAATGTATGAGACAAAAAAAACATTAAGTACAATCAATCATAAGAGTTTTGTAATTATTCTCTATCTAATGCGCTTACCGTATATGATCTATTAGGTCGTGCCAAAAGTTCGGTCGTTTTATTTCAAAAGCAATATTTGTGGCGTTGTGTTTTTACCATAGATTTTTTCAACATTTTTCAAAAGTTTACCACTCATTTTGTAGCTCAGAATCTTGGCTACAAAATGAGTGGTAAACTTTTGAAAAATGTTAAAAAAATCTATAGTAAAAACACAACGCCATAAATATTGCTTTTGAAATAAAACTACCGAACTTTTGGCACGACCTAATATTAATGGTTCGTACTCATTTGCGCGCACTCGTTTGCGCGCAACTCATTTGCGCGCAACTCATTTGCGCGAACTCATTTGCGCGAAATCTATAAGTGCCCGCTTCCATTTAACATATAATATTATGAAAAATCACTGGTGGACTATAATAATTTTTTGGTGGCTGGATAGAGAATAATCATTATTTATTGAGTTGAGAAGGATTTAGATTTAGAGATTTAGAAATTCTGATAACTAGGAAGTAGAACAGTCGTGGTCTTCTCGAGTTAATATTCTTATTACTTGAATTAAAAAAGTTTGAGGCTGAAACCTTTCACCAAAGTCAGTCGTTTAAAATACCATATTTTATTTCAACAGAGCAACTCAATTATGATAACTGATAAATTAAACCAATTTAGAGATTTTCACATTACTCATGGCCTTCCTCTTCTTTCTGCAGCGAAAATGAAAACTTGACTAGGTGATGCTGTAAAGCTCTCAAGAAATTCATTCGTTGATTCCACGCAGAAAATGGTCCCATCAAGAGCCCAACCGTTGTTTTCCCGCAGCAGACGGAGACAGAAAAATGAAAATCGGAGGCATCCTTGATCCAGTCGCCCTAGAATTTCAAAATCAAGAAAAGCGATGAATAAAAATTTTACTTAGAGTCATGCAGCGAAGACCTCACAGCATTCTCAGTTTGCGTGATGCATTCCAACCATTCAACTTCATTGACCGGCTTGTTGACACTAACTGCCCTCACTGGTTTCTTCTGGCTTGAGACATCGTCTTGCAATGCCTTACCAGTTGGAAACGCAAGTAACTGATAATCTTTAAGCCCGTTTCTCCCTGAAGCGACAATTCCTGTTTAGGAAGACCCAAAGTTAGCGACTGCTCCTGACTTAATTCTGGCAATGTCATCTCGACGCTATTTATCAAAATTACTACAGTGAAGGAAAAGTAAAATATTACCACGAAGGCATTTGTACTTGATCGACAGACGTGGAATTCAGAAGGAGCAAATTTTTTACAGAGCAAAATTCGTTTTGCTGTTCCGGACACGCTACAGGAAGCTTTCGTTACACGCACGATTTATGCATCTCCAGTTTTGGATTTTTTCTTGAATTAAGGACGCGACCCATTCTGTATTCGTGGCAGCTGACGACCAAGCTTTGCCCTTCTCTGGTTGATAGCGACACAACACCCTAAGAAGAGTAGAAATCAGGATTTAGAGTAAAAATTTAAACCTTAACAACATCAACATACATGATTAGATGGTTGAACTTGATTTTGAGTTTGAGAATGAACATTCGCTGGCAAGACATTATCTACGTTAATAGTCATCGAAGTACCTGACACAATAATAATAGAAGCGAAAATACCGAAGAGTAATAAATAACAGTAATGCTGCTGGGATCCCATAAATTTAAACCACGAATCTTAAGAAACAATCTGGCAGACACTCATGAGTTGCGCGCAAATGAGTGCGCGCAAATGAGTAGTTACGATATTAATTATCCTTCTCCCCCTAATTCTAATTTGTTTTTTGGCATTCTGTGTTTTGCACAGCTCTAAACAATCAATCCATAATATGCATTGGTCCCCCTGCTGTTTTTTGCGAAAAAAACAGCTTGGTATCCCTTGTTGTTTTAAAGGTGATCATGTTAACCATATTAACCATAATAAACATGATCAGTGTTACAATAATCATAATGATATGGGGCAAGGGGAGCCAAGCTGTTTTTCGCAAAAAAAACGAATTGTTCACAAAAATTGTTCACCAGAACCGTGTTTTTGACCCACTTTTTGCAGACCGCTCTTAGGCAAATTATCCCTCTTTTTGTAGCTCATCTCAATGTCTACAAATCGAAGAGAAAGTTACTTAGAAGCAGTCTACAAAAAGTGGGTCAAAAACCCAATGCCAAGAACACGATTTTGAACTTAAGGGTGCGTAGTTAATAGAGCATATACTGTAATTTTTTGCTTTCATTCTACCATGCATATTTTTTTCCTAAGTTGGAACAATGCAAAATGTTGACCTGACCTGCTTTATTTTGCTTTAAGAGCTAAAAATTTCGAGTTTCTAAAAAAGAATCGGCAAAATCGGAATCCTTGCAATCTTTATAATAAGACTGACTAAACAGAACTGAAAAACTTCTAAAAAATAGAAGTGAAAAAGCGTCAGACACGAGGCGAGAACGGACTTCTGTGCTAAGTGAGAGCGTCGACTGTACTAATAAAATGATTGAATCAGTGAAGAACCAAAACAAAATGATGTGAAAAAAAAGAGAATATACGTAGAATTGGTTATTTTGTCCGTAGATTTTTAAATTTTGTCCGTACTCGCTCGAAATCATGTTTTATTCACTATTTGTTATACTCTTTGACCTGAAACATGCTGAAAAGACGTTTTAAAGTTACGGACGATATTTTTTAAAAAAAATTTTTTGGCCAATATACGACTTTTTGTTCCAAGAGGCCGATGGTTGGAACAAATTTATCACAAAAAATTTCTCAAAAAAGTGTCTTCTACATTCTTACAACATCTTTCCAGCATGTTTCAGGTCCAAGGGCACCTAAAAAAAAGAAATGAAACATGATTTTCAGCGAGTATGACCGAAATTTAGAAACTAACTGACAAAATTCAGAATTCTACGGGCGATTTTCAAAATTCTTGGGGCAACACAAATCTACAGCCAAAATTCAATATTTTACGGGCATTTTTCTTAATTCTGCGGGCAAAATTAAATATTACCCATTCGAGAATTTTTATAAAAAACTTAAATGGAATGTGTATGAACATTGCCACCAATTTCTAAAGAAATAATGTAGATATTTTTGCCAGCAAATAGTGAACTTTTATATGTGCTTTTTGCAACATTTAAATGACAAACAAAGAAACTATTTTGAGAAAATTCATTTCATGAATAAATTGAGAACAAAGGATCTTGTGATTTTAGTCAATCTTTTTATTTACTCAATATTTTTATTTAGAAATTTTATAACTTTGAAAAATTAATCAAAGTTGAGTCTCAGAATAAACAATGATTCAATTCTTAGATCAGTCGGTGCTATTTTCAGTGTTATTTACTCCAAAGTTTTGAATTTTCGACATAATAGATCAAGCTGATTTCTTTCAGCAAGGATGCAGAAAAGAGGAACTAGTATAGTCAGAAAGCAAATTAGGATTGAACAATTCGAAAGCTCTGATTGAGAAAAAATGACTTGCCGTATTCTATTTTGCTGGGTGTATCCA
This sequence comes from Ditylenchus dipsaci, assembly GCA_004194705.1. Taxonomy (NCBI): domain Eukaryota; kingdom Metazoa; phylum Nematoda; class Chromadorea; order Rhabditida; family Anguinidae; genus Ditylenchus; species Ditylenchus dipsaci. Next base: position 12,637 of record SADC01000892.1, on the reverse strand, counting down.
AAGTTCGCCGCTATTCCATTGTACCACCCCCCCCCCCCAAAAAAAAAGCTATCCCAGTGTACCCCCCCCTAAAACCGGCAACCGGACATTTAGCATAATTTGTGCAATTTGTCCGTGGACATTTAGCATGATTTTTGCCCGAATCATACCGAAAAATTATGCTAAATGTCCGCGGACAAATTGCAGAAATAATGCTAAATGTCCGGTTGCCCCAAAAACCAACTTTTTATATGCACTCAAAAACCATTTTATGTAATAATTTCGCCATAAAAGGATCAGAAAAGCCATTTAATAGGGTTCAAGGGCTGTATTGGGAGGGGAAGGGAATAACACAGGGGCCACTTTATGGCAGAACATTATAAATTTGAATATCTATATTCTTCGACTGCCTCACCATGTTTTTCAACTGGGCCGTGGCAAAAAAAGACTCTATATGCATTTTATGGTCAAGAGTACTTCTCGGAATCATGTCTAAGGTAAGTGAGTGCGCGCATCTCTAACTCTCGAGAAACACGAATATGATGTTATCTCCTCGATCTTTAAACACCCTATATCGACCCGAAATTGCATCGGGAGTTCAAAAAGACATTATTTTTAAGTTCTGGTTAATAAAAAATTGAGTTTTGGACATTTTGAAATTTCGACCATTTGCCTGTTTCGGCATGTTTTGGTCACTGGAGCTGGGCAAAAATATTCTCTAAATGCATTTTTGTTCAAGAGTCTTCTCGGAATTATGTCTAAAGTAAGTGAGTGCGCGCATCTCTAACCAACCAAGCCCCCTGCGCCCCCGAAGGGGCGCAGGGGCTTGGGGGCTTGGAGTTGAGATGCGCGCACCCACATACCTTAGACACAAATCACTCGAAAGTGACTCTGGATGCATGAAAAAACATGCATACCAGAGTTATTTATGCGGTAGGCCCCAGTATTCAAAACTATGTTCAACATCTTCATTTCTCGGCCGAAAAAGGTCTCCTCCCTTTCCCTCCTCCCTTTGTACAATGGAGTAGTGCCAAAAGTTCTGTATTTTGAAGCCTTATATTCAACCATTTTTATAAGACGATCGTACCAAATTTGCTTTTTCTGTATCAAACCTAATTTTCTGTCCAAGACAAACCAAATTTTGTAAAATTTTGTGAGAATTCAGTCTGAAAATGACTTGGATCCCTTAGAATCCACCCCGGAGTAGACAAAACCCCTGAAAGTTAGTTTTTTTGAAGTTGACTGAAGAGGCGGGGTAGACTTTTTGCGAAAATTCGATTGGGCGGATTAGAATTCCACTCCGATGGCGCAATCGCTTAACCGAGACGAGACGGCACGTCTCGACCCATTTTTATATATGAAAAATCGCAAAATCACCCCGGAATGGAACAGACTCAAACAGATTTTTCTGGACGGGATCCGGGCGGGAAAAAACCCTAAAAAGCCTCCGGGTCGGGACGGGAAGATCCATCCCGTCCCGACCGTCCTCCATCCCTAGTAGATAATATTCAAAAGAGCAGAAAAAAACTGCATCAGATAGTGTCTTGAACTGAGCCAAAACATAGCTTTTGGAGTGTTAAGCAAAAATTCAAAAGTATATCTAAAAAGACGTTTCGACGTAAAACCTGCTTCATGCTAGACAAATCAAAATCCTGACACCGGATTCGTGTTTGGTATGGTCAATTTATTTGAGAAAAAGCCCTTCGATTTATTCGACTTACTGTTAAATTTTGAATTCCGCTCGATAGAAAAATTATTTAAATTCGAATTTTCTTTTCTTCTTAAATAAATTTTGTGTTGAGCAGAATTCAAAATTCTAATATTTTTCGACGTGCTTCAAGAGATTTATTTGCTTTTCAGCAAGACGAACATCCGACCACGGTTTAACTCCCAACCCCACGACCAGGAATATAAGCAGCGACGGTTTTGCTTTCAGCCATTGCAAGAGGTGGCCGAGGATCTAATTGAGATATGATCTTACAGACAGGGCTGGGCACGGGCCTTGATTTTGCCGGCCCGGCCCGGACAGGGGTCAGATCCGGTCTCGGGCCGGCACGTGCCCAGCCCTGCTTACAGATCTAAAGATTTTTATATAATTTAACATCCAAGTATCAAAAATCAGACCTCTGATATTTGATTCTAAAACTCTTTCGTCGATTTTTCTAAAAAGGCAAAGAGGACTAAGTTTTCAAGCCCTACCGAGAATGTTTCTGACGCTCTTTTGGAGGCGAGCTGTAGTAATTGAACAAAAAAACACAATTCTTATGAACTGTTGCTGCTGTTATATTTTTTGTTCAGTGCTGTTTTGGCTACCAGAAAGGATTCTTTTTCACCACGGTTCAACGGATTTTTATTTCGTCTGTATTCTTCTGGTTGACTCTTTCGAAGCTACTATGTAATAACTTATTTTGCACAATCAAAAAAATTAATTATGGTAACTGGTGACAAATAAGTTCGGGAAAAACTTTTAAGCTTTCGTTTCACTTTGAAAAAAAAGTCCTTTTTGAAAAAAAGTTGGAAAAACTTATATTTACTGATTTTTTGACGAAACTGATATTTTCAATAGGCCACATCTGAACACTCAGATTTTAAAAAAAATATCTGTAAAATAGGTTTTGTAGCTCGTGAACTGCACTACATCATGGTTATATAATGTTTCCAACACTGCCATGACTGATTGTCCCAAGAAAAAATCCTGCTGCAGAATTTCACGAAGAACATAGTTGTGAAATTTTTTGAAAAAAGTTACTTCTTCAGGGTCATCGACCCTTTAAGACGCATCCAAGTCAAGATTTTTACTTATGCAACTTCAGAAAGGCAAATTGGCCCTATCCTATTTGAGTACTGATTTTTGAGCTTGGTCCCTGTGGTTTTTTTCAAAAAATATTTTCTCCAAAAGTCTCAAGAACTATTTATTTTTACTTTCAAATCATTCTTACCAAAAAAAACTTTTTTTCGGTACAAAAATTCCAAAGATTTTTTTTCTTGGTCCTCCAAGGTAACTTTTTTTATATTTTTTTGACCAAGGAGACGAAGGCAAAATTTTTTGAAATTTTTGTACCGAATTTTTTTTGCTGAAAATGGTTTAAAAGGTGCAAATATAAAGATTCTAAGACTTTTAAAGAAAACAAAAATTTTGAAAAAATAACAGTGGACAAGGTCAAAAATTGGTACCCAATATAGGATAGGGTCGGCAAATCTCGTCAACTTTTACTACTGATTGAAATTATTTATAACTTAAAAGTAAGCGCAGATCACTGGCCTTCTTTGAGATATTATTGAGGTATTTATGGTGATTACATGCAAAAATTTGGGAGTTGTGACCAAGTAGCGCCAAATTTTGACTAGTTAAAGTGATAAAATGCTCGTCGACTGTTCAGAATGACCTCACGCAAGGCGAATTTCAATAAAATGCACGTATCCGAATGGTACTAAATGATTTTGTTTCGAAAGTTGTTCAACCTAACATCATACATCTTTTTGAAAAAAAGTGCGAATATCACATATCACACATAGATGTTTGCACACAAGGCTTGTTATTGATTTTTTGTTGATATGAGATAGAGACAGAAAGTTAAGCAAGAGAGAAACAGCAATCAATAAAGACAGCTAGGTGTGCACGCAGGTAGGTGTCTAGCTGCACTGAGCGTGAAATACAAACAGTTGAATCTTTCTCTGTATCATTGATTTGTGGTGCACTTTTCATAGGGTGTGATATCTATAAATGACAAGGCGAACAACTGTCTTTATGTCACTTGAAAAATTCAAGTTTTTGAAGTGCGGACTTTATATGCTGTTTGACACCGCTGAGTGAACATCTTATCTTTTCATCTCCTTTTTTTGAAAGTTTGGCGCTACTCGGTTTTAACCCCTCCCTCATAAAAAACACCTACTCGGTTTTAACACGGTAAAATATCGATTAGCGACACTTTTGGAACAAACTTTTTATAATTTTTTATATTTATTTATGATTGAAAATAGACAATTTTGACAGTGAAAGTTTTCTGGAAGTCACTTCTAATAACGAAATCTTTTTGGCAGTCCGAATCCGTTGAAATCTTATCAAAATAATCATTATGGACTGAGATATTGATATTTTGAGTACATCAGACAGAAATTTTGCACCACTCATCTACTTTAGTGGATATCTAAGCCTATAATAATTATTTTGATCAGATCTAACCGGATTCGGATTCAAGAAGATATTTTGGAACTCAAGTAACTTTCCGGCAACTTTTACTGTCAAAATTGTTGATTCTTGATCAAAAGTTTAAAAAGTTTGTTCAAAAAGGGTCGCTAATCGATATTCGTCCGTTTTAACACCCCCCATTCCTCCGAAAATTATTAGGCGTAGCCTTAGGCTTCAAGCCGTGAGCATTAGGCTCAGGGACGACCCGTACTAATTTCAGCATTTTTCAAAAAAAAAGATGGTTTAGGGGTTCCTGAAAAATTATTGGGGGTTAAACCGAGGAGCTTTTTTGAGAAGGGTGGGAAATGAAAACGAGTAGCGTCAACAACCCATTTCTGGGCAAATGTTCAGGATGGCATGTCTCAAATTTAAGTTTGCGTCTATTTTAGCATATATTCATTAATTTACAGCGAATTCAATAAACTGTTAAATGAACAAAATTATTTTGCTGAAAATTTTTATTTTTGGCTATAAAAATTTAATTTTTTCAATAAAAAGTCATAAATTTGACGTGTTCTTTTTATCTTCGCAATTTTTTTTTGTCACAAATCTATCGTATCTATATTTGATGTCATAATAAGTAGTGACAGAAAAGTGCCTCCGGGCGGGTTTCAGGTCTGGATTTCACTGTCTTGTACTGTTCGGGATCGGGCTTTTTAATATCTTTCGGGGCGCGCCCCGCGGGTCCCCGAAATTTACATTTCCCGAGCAAAATTTTGAGCAAAATTAAGATAAAAAAAAATTCAGATTTTAAAATAGTGTTTGAACGTCTTCTGAGTCATTTTTATACGCTAAAAATATAAAAACATAAAAAGCTGTTCTCTGAAATTTTCGTAAATAAAAAATTGATTCCCGAAAATGTCGACCAAAATTTGATAAAATATTTATTTGCCTTAGTCCCCTAGGACAAAAAGTCATATTTTGGTTCAAACCTTTTTCAAGATGTTTCTATGAAGGAAAGTGTCAGAAAATAGCCTTTTAGCGTAAAAAATTTACTCAAGAAGCGTTTAAACACTATTCTCAAATCAATGTAGAATGCGTGATTAGCTCGATGTTCCAATGGTGCTCATCTTGAATAACTGGCTTAGTAGTACACAAATGCACACAAAAGACCCACACAAAACATCCTAAAGACTAATAAACAACAAATCAAATGAATGAACTTGAAAAAAACGTCGAAAACGGTATTATTTTCAGCTTCTACTTGGATAAATCGGGGTCCTGAAAACTCAGGATCTTATACAACTTTCGGGGTCAGGGTTTTGAGAAAAGTTCGAGCGGGGTTTCGGGTCGGGATTTTGGCCTGAAATCGGCTTGGCGGGTCGGGGCCCGACCTGTTTCTGTCTCTAACAACAAGCAAATTTAGTCTCATTTTGTAGCTTAGACATTAAATGTGATCACAAAAAGCAAAGATTTCAAAAAAGAGTCTGAGAGAAGCCAAAAAGAGTGTGTGGAAGTAAAAAAAAATTATTTTAGTCCAAACAAAAGTAAATTGGCCAAAAAAAGTATATTTGCCTTCAAAAAAACCCCTTCAAATTTTAATTAGAGCTGGAAACGGGACGGGATCCCGATCCCGCCGGATCGATTTTTGGGCGAAAATCCCGTCCTGGAATCCCGCCCGATCATTTTCCAAAATCCCGATCCCGAAATTTGGCGAATCCCGACGAAAATTAATCAAATAAAATAACATACATTTGACGCATTTCTTTGCAAAATTGATTTTTTTGCTCTCTCTCCGATATAATTTATACTTGATTGTTATATGAGTGTAGGTATGAGTGTTATTTGGAACATAGAACTTTTCGAGAAACTGTCATCGTTTGAAGCCAAATGCGGAATGTGCAAAAGATCAATCAAAATGTCGGCTAAACCACGGTTTGTGGTACTGGCTCAAAACGACCGGAAATGATGTTCTAAAGCCGTTTTCACCGTTTAAAACAATAGACAAGGCATAAAACGACTAGAATTTGAGTCAGGAGTCTTGGGCGGAGTCTTTCATTTTTATCTCAATTTTTCGAAAGACATCTACTTCATTAAATGCTCATCTGGTAGCCCTGAATCTTAGCTACAAAATGGTGATAACAGAATGATTTTGAAAAAATCGAAAAAAAAGTTATGGCCATTTCCGTGCGACAATTTAACATCCGCAAACAGACTCCTCATTGTGTTTGAGGCCTTATCGTTTGTGCACAACCAACTTGAGAAAAATTTGAAAGAAAAGTTTGACGAGTTAAAAAGTCTTGAGATTCCTGAAAAAGGGTGTCGACTTTCTTTTTCTTTGAATGAGCAAGCCCGCTCCATTGCTCTTCTTTTCGATAAAGGCATGGAGGTGCCGGAGGAGGAGGTGGTAGGAGCCATCCAAGCTATGAACAAAGCTCATGAGCATATAATACAGATCGACCAACCTAAATCCGAAAAAGATGAGGATGAGCCAGGTGTACAATTAGGCACTTATGCCCTACTTTCAGTTCTGAATAAGGAAAGGAAGTGTTTGGCGATAATGCAAAACTAGACTGGTCTCGACTGCCCGACTACAAATGGCAGGAAAGCAAGAATAGGTACAAAAATGGATCAGACACCTGCCCGTTCTTATTGCACAAATAAAAGAGGCTACTGCAGAATTAGGCTCAAAAGTTGCAAGGAATAGTGTGAAATCGAAAATAAAACATGAGCAAATCGAAAAGGAGCAAATCCAAAAATTGAAAAACTCGGCTGAAATGATTGCGAAAATACTCAAAGATGACAATGAGGCAAGAGAACAAAGAAATTAGACGAAAATAAAATAAATAATTTACTTTTGGAAGTACGAAAAATTCAGTTGCATCCTGTAGATGTACTTGAGAGTGTGCGCTACAAATCTACGGTGTACCGACGGAATTTGAGAATTTCACTGGAGAGGAGTTTGAAATTCTGGTGGAATATGCAGAGGAGAAATTTCACGGAAAAGCCAGAAACCCTTCGAAAAAAGAAAGCGCAGAAAAAATAGAGATAAGAAAAATTTATTTAAAAATGAAAAAAAGATGGCTCGGATGAATGTAGCTTTAGAAAAAAATAATGTAAATTGTCAACGGCTAGCTGAACTGACTGAATTAGCTCTGTACTATGCTGGTGATGAAGCCTTGAAAGACTTTCGAGTCAGGTGAGCAACGTTTGAAAATATTTTTTTTTGGAAAAGGATAGATTCCCATCCAGAGGCTCGGGCAGGGGCGGAGGTGGCTGCCGGTGGCTATTTAGCCAACAGCAAGCTTTCTCCAAGCATGTCCTTTTGCTCTGAAACTTTTTATGTACAACAATAAATGGCGGTCATTTCGAATCCAAATAAATCTTGATAAACTGAGCGAAATTGTTTTCTCTATTAATTCTCCGTCTTCTAATAAACCCCCACCCCTATTTTTTTACTAGGATTTCAGAGTAGAGGCCATTTTGATTGACAATTTCAGGATATTTCGAGGGTTGAAAAATAATCCCCAGGTTAGTTTAATAGAGAAAATACGGTTAACTTTTTTACATAAGTATCCCATGAGTTTTTTTCTGCTCTGAAAACTATTCACTCTGACAGCAAATTCGTATCAGCATGATCGATGTGCTTTTGAAACTGCTCTTGAAATTCTAAAAACACTGTCAAATTTAGAAATTCCTCTCAAGACCAAAAAATTGGTTTTCAAAAATACAAATGTTTTTGAAAAACCCTTGAATTTTTGAAAATCAACTGTTTTGTCTTGGAAGGAATTTGAAATTCCTCTCAAGACCAAAAAAATTGGTTTTCAAAAATAGTTTTTTTTGAAAACACCTGAATTTTTGAAAATCAATTGTTTTTTCCTGAAGGGAATTTGAAATTTGACAGTCTTTTTAGGATTTCTAGAGCAGTATGGGAATGATGATATAATTAGAAAGATACGTCTCTTTTTGCGGAACCGTTCGAGTAGATCGGGTATCGGACATTTAACCCAGTCCATCACGAATCGAAGCAGAAAGACCCGCACCATCGTGTTCAACACGAAATTATGAGTCTCTCTGAACAGGTCTCTGAATCCGTACCTGACGTATTAAGTCCCAACTTTTCAGAATTTTTAATATTTTACGTGAGAAAATTTTCAAAATACAAAAGCACTTGCAAAAATGATACTTTCGAACAAAGTGTCTTTTTTACAAAACTATCTTTTTTATGTTTCAGACTCGGACTCAAGCACTGAACTCAATAATTAATTCCAACAATTTACTAAAGAAAACAGGCCAAGCTCTTGCGGGTAGCTTTTTGTTAACTGTTGGAACTGCTATTGCTTTAGATGTTTTTTTGTGGCCAAGGGTAGTTCAGCTAGTAGCTTTTCCCTTTAGAGAGAAGTAAAAGACTATGTTCAACTAGTGTTCACCTTTTTCTTAGATGCTTTAACTGCTTTAATAGCAGAAACACTGGATTCAGCACTTCTCAAACGTTTTCTTGACACATTGAAAGGAGGAAAATTCTGGCCCAAAAGTATGAAGCCGAGATAAAAGAGGCTAGTAAGTCTGGTATGGTGGCAATGTTTTGGAAACACTTTTACTCAAGCTTCTGACCTACTAGCTACTGTAAGAAAAAGGCCCTTCTCAATAGGCGACATTGAAAATTACAAAATAAAAATACAGAAAAGTTGTTAAAAAACCACAAAACCATACTTCCCTATGGTGCGATACTTCCAATCTCTCTAATTGCTAATCAGGTTAATTTTTTGATAATGTAGATTTTTATTTTATACATTATACACGGAGAAAAGGCGGAGACAAACAGTGGTTTCATTTCTCGAAAAATGTTTACCGTCGACTCTGTCATAACGCCCGCCCCAAAAGTTCGTTCCCGCCTAAGGTCCGACACTCTTTTTACACTATATTTCAGGAATAGTTACACTGAAAAGAAAAAATGACCAATGACATTAGCATAAAATAGCCATCGTATAGCAATGCACCTATAGTCTAGTGGGTAAGGTTGCTGATAGTACCAAAATAGTGCAGGGTTCGAATCCCGTCGGTAACGGCGCTTTCATAATCGGACCGATCTTCTCAGAAATCAGCTCTAAAATCGATCCTGAAATCGGAGAGCAGCCCAAATGCCCGCCCCACTCCAAAGAGTATTTTATTCTTTTTTATTTTTTTATTTTTCACCTATTTCACATTTTTTCACCGACAATGCCAAGTGTAATTGGCCACTTCGCGTCCAAGACCAGCCCACTTCACATTACAGTGGATTGGGTGAAAAAAAATTCAAGGGAATCGAAAGAGCTAGGCTCAGAGAAAAATACTCTTGGAGGGGCGGGCACTTGGCTTTTACGCTAAAAGCGGACCCTAAAATCTATTTAATTAAAATCTAATTAATTAAAATCTGTTTAAAAAGCGTTTTAAAAATTAAGATTGCTACTTCGACATCAGCAGCCGTGGTTCCAAGAGAAATGGAGAGAAAACAAGGCAGTATTTAATGGCTCAATTATATCATGACTTCCCTGAACAAATTTCAAGAAGCCTTCTAAAGAGACTTGGATTCAAATTTGATTCCAACTACGAAAGGACAAAAAGTGGAATGGGCTTAAGTCTTGCCCAACAACGCATCAAGAATTATATCACAGAAGCTGTGAAGTGTCGATGAATGTCAGCAAGTGCTCTTCAATTGCCATAAATTCAATGGGAGTGGGTTCATACATTAGTTTTTCTCGGCTTTTGTCAGTCAGTCTGTTGTTACACTTTTTGAAGTTAAGCAATGATTTGCTAAAAGTGCTACAATCGCCTTCAACGCGGCCCACTGAGATTATTAGCATGGCTTTTATTAGTTATTCTTCCAACACACTGGAGCACCATGGATGCAAAAAATGGGTTGGCACAGACAAGGACAAAAACCAGCAAATATTGGAAAAAATTATCATGCACAGTGCTTGTTACAAAAATGTTTAGCATGGACATGAAGTAAAAATTGAAATTGATCCAGTAATGTCATTGCGAGAACTAGATAAAAATCTATACCCCGACTCTCAAATGGTCAGTTGGCTACGGTCAATTTATTATAAAAAGTGATGAATGCATTAACTCCTGCATTCTGGAAAGCTGAACAGTTGGGACAATGCCTTCATTGCTAACGTTTTGAATCAAGCAAAAGAAATATCAAAAAAAGAGCTTCAAAACAAAGGTAGCGATTTTTTTACTGTTTAATTTTCTTCTTCTCTGTATAGGGTAGTCTAAAATAAAGGCATCAATGATTTTTGCCATATTTTTTAATTTGCGGTGCTTTGACGAGACAAAAAGCTGACCACCGTATTTACTTTAATAGTAGTCCACCCCTCAACTTTAAGGGTCTGTATTTCGGAGCATAATCAATTTTTAGAAATCTGTTTATTTAATTTTCGGCGCTATTAGCTAACACCCAGCCCTTCTATAAAATCTGACTTTAAAAATCGCTATAGCTACTTTTTGAAACAACAAGTTCAGCTCAACCCTTGAGCTCGGGGTAGGATTTGTTGAGCATATGAAAAAACTATGGGGGTGTATTCGCCAGAAGTGGGCAAGATCAGATCAGATCAGATCAGTTCAGAATCAGATCAGATCAGTTCAGATCAGATCAGATCGCCGAAGATCAGATCAGATCAGATCAAGATCAGATCAGATCAGATCGGCATAATATTTTTTTTCTTTAATTTAGTCAAATTTCACACTTTGAGTCAAAATTTTACGGCGAAACGTATTTTACAGTCAAAAAGAAAGGTTTATTGTGTTTTTTTTAACTATATATTTAATTACAACTTTTGTCGGTAGATTTTTTTCGGCTGGAAAACTTTTCATTCGGACACTGGATTCGTGTTCAGCATGGTCTTCATAAAGTAAAGCTTCTTTTGAAATTTCAGAGTCACTGTCAATTTTGAATTCGTTCAGATAATTAACACTTGAATTTGAAATTTCAATCTTAATTGTCTTGAGCGGAAATCAAAATTTGACGGGGACTCTGAATTTTGAAAGAAGTTTTATAAGCAAATCGACCACGCTGAACACGAATGCAGTGTTAGAATCAAAAGTTTTCCCAGCGGAAAAAAAAGTTTATAAAAAATTTGTGTCACAACTATATATTCATTTGCACATTTTGTCAAACTGACAATGAACATAGTTGCATTCAAAGCCAAAATGACAGTGACATTTCTGCTCTTTGTTTTTGTTTTGATTATTCAGTATATATTTATTCTGCACAAAGTTTTTTGCTTGTTAGAAAGTAAGAATGGAGCGTTTTGAAAATCGCTACTCCAATAAACAAGTGGTGATTTATCTTAAACCTTCAAATGAAAGAGTCAATGGTTAGTTTTTCAAAAAGCTAAAGTCTCTGGCGGTCATTTGGTATATTATGAGCGTGGGTGTAGTATGACCATCATGGCGCATTAATTGAAAACCTGTGGGTACCCAGCTGGATTTTGACCCTGCACAATGTGTTATTTTCCCGACCCTTTACACCTACTTCATCAATGATTGTAGCAAAAAGAGCCCCGCATCGTGTTCACCGGGAAATTCGGCACAGTAATCAACAACCGATCTGAACTGATCTGACCCGATCTGACCCGATCTGGACCCGATCTAACCCGATCTGAACTGATCTGAACTGATTGAACTGATCTGAACTGATCTGAACTGATCTGATCTTAAATTGATCTGATCTTTTCCCAACTATGTGTAAAATACGTTTCGCCGCTAAATTTTGACTTAAAGTGTCAAATTTGACAAAATTAAAGAAAAAAATATTATGCCGATCTGATCTGATCTGATCTGATCTTGATCTGATCTGATCTGATCTGAACTGATCTGATCTGATCTGATCTTTGCCCACCTCTTGGTATTCGCTACTAGAATCGCATTTTTCTTATCTCTCACTAGCTCTACTGATAATGCTTTTTAGATTTTGGATTTGCACCCCAATATCTCGAGATCGATCTGGAATTTTTTCCGATTGGGGTGGGTTGAAAATTAGTAACTCTTGGGCTACTATTAGAGTGAATACGGTGGATAAGATATTGAATGACACCAAACATGCAAAGAATTCTTATATAAACACACACAAATTTTAAGAAACTCAGATTCGTAATCCTTATCGCTTCAACTAGTCAAAAGTTAAAAGCCATTTTTGCACTTGAAAAAATAAAATTTAGAAAAACGTCAAGCTGAAATTAACCGCCCAAAATATATGGAATTTCCTGTCTAATTTTTCAAACTTATTTTTCACAGGGTTTTATTTAGAATTTTATATATTCGAAGCCATGCTCTAAACCTATTCTAGTTTTCGATAGGTATCGACTACTTTTTATATCAGAGTTATTTCACAATCTACACGATATTGTGACTATCGAATGTGCAAAAATTGAAAAATCGACTCCGAGCCAATTTCTGATTTACGCACCAACTCGCCAGGACCTTATTTTTTTTGGTAATTGCAAACGACCAAATTTTTTCCATTTCAATAATTCTCAGCTAGCT